>CM053026.1:767379005-767616505 GCA_028564925.1 Lithobates sylvaticus | reverse complement strand
GGGCAGGCACATGCACGATCACGTACAGGTATGTGATTCTGCCTGCCCGAGCCATTCTGCTGACGTATATCTGCAGTGGCCGGTCGGGAAGCGGTTAAAAAAAAAAAAGCCTAAAAGTGTTTAAAACACACAGATTCATAAAGGCCAATGATAGTGTGTGCTGATAACTACTACAGTAGAATAACATAAATGAGATGACAGCTTGTAAGTATGGTGCATAAATATCCCATATGATGTATAAATAGGTCAATTATCATATGTAGCCCATTGATGCATATGTAAAAACTGCACAACCGTCAATAACTCTCTAAAAAATGAAACGCAAAAGTGCATAAATATGCACACCCATTGATCCGTGTGAAAACCCTACAGCACAATACATTAAAAGTGTATGAACAGCCACCGGGGATGGGAAATTGATGGTCAGCTATAAGGATTTATCTTACGGACCACATGGAAATATATGTCACAGGCACCTGATGGATATGGAGCCGCCAAGACTTGGCTATAACAATTCTCAGATGCCATTGAACACGATAGCAGAGGGTAAAATGCAAATGTCCTTGTAAATGCATGGAAATCCACATGGATAGAATCTGTGAAAGATGAATTCTAAAAATATGTTTTTGGTTTTGTCTATGTTGGAGATTTCCCATCACTTCCTGTCCTGTCATACAGTTGTATATGCAGGAGAGAAGTGTGCAGGGTATGACTGTTGGTAGTATTTACAGGAGAGGAGTGTGAAGGGTATGACAGTAGGCAGTATGTACAGGAGAGGAGTGTGAAGGGTATGACAGTGGGCAGTATGTACAGGAGAGGAGTGTGGACGGTATGACAGTGGGCGGTATGTACAGGAGAGGAGTGTGGAGGGTATGACAGTGGGCAGTATGTACAGGAGAGGAGTGTGTAGGGTATGACAGTGGGCAGTATGTACAGGAGAGGAGTGTGGAGGGTATGACAGTGGGCAGTATGTACAGGAGAGGAGTGTGGAGGGTATGACAGTGGGCAGTATGTACAGGAGAAGAGTGTGGAGGGTATGACAGTGGGCAGTATGTACAGGAGAGGAGTGTGGAGGATATGACAGTGGGCAGTATCTACAGGAGAGGAGTGTGGAGGGTATGACAGTGGGCAGTATGTACAGGAGAGGAGTGTGGAGGGTATGACAGTGGGCAGTATCTACAGGAGAGGAGTGGGGAGGGTATGCCAGTGGGCAGTATCTACAGGAGAGGAGTGTGGAGGGTGACAGTGAGCAGTATGTACAGGAGAGGAGTGTGGATGGTATTACAGTGGGCAGTATGTACAGGAGAGGAGTGGGGAGGGTATGCCAGTGGGCAGTATCTACAGGAGAGGAGTGTGGAGGGTATGACAGTGAGCCGTTCGTACAGGAGAGGAGTGTGGATGGTATTACAGTGGGCAGTATGTACAGGAGAGGAGTGTGGAGGGTATGACAGTGAGCCGTTCGTACAGGAGAGGAGTGTGGAGGGTATACCAGTAGGCAGTATCTACAGGAGAGGAGTGTGGAGGGTGACAGTGAGCAGTATGTACAGGAGAGGAGTGCAGAGGGTATGACAAATCACAATAAGCGTATATTGATTGGTTTGCGCAAAAGTTATAGCATCTACAAAATAGGGGATAGATTTATGGCATTTTACTAGTAATAGCGTTGATCAGTGATTTTTAGTGGGACTGTGACATTGCAGCAGACAGATCGGACACTTTTGAAACATTTTTGGGACCATTGACATTTATACAGCGATCAGCTATCAGTGCTATAAAAAATGCACTGATTACTGTGTAAATGTCACTGGCAGGGAAGGGGTTAACACTAGGGGCTAAATGTGTTCCCTAGGGAGGTGATTCTAACTGTAGGGGGAGGGGACGGACTGGAGGAGGAGAGAGATTGCTGTTCCTAATCACTCTTTCCTCCCCTGTCAGAACAGGGATCTGTCTGTTTACATTGACAGATCCCCATTCTGGCTCGCTGTGAAGTTATCGCGGGTGGCTGGCGGACATCGTGGTCGATGGCCACGCGCATTGTCTCCGACGTTATGCAGCTGGCGCTTGCGCGCACTTCCCACAGGTCTTAAAGCAGCCGATGTACATATAAGGCGGTTTGCGCAGCCGTTCCAACCTGCTGCTCTATAACGCCTTGAGGCGATTCAGTTCGCATTGTAGCGCTATACAAATGATTCATTCATTCGTTCAACGACGGTAGCTGGTTGGCGACAGGTTAAATACCACTAAAAGAAAGCTCTATGCGTGTGAAAAAAAAGGACAAACATGTCGTATGGGTACAGTGTTGCATGGCTGAGTACTTGTCACTCAAAATGTAAGAACGCTGAAAGCTGAAAATTGGTCTGGTTAGGAATTGGGTTTAAGTGCCTAGTGGTTAAAGGTCAGAGGGCACAAAAATCAGGTGGTGTGCACTGGCATGCACTAGCGTGCGCCCATTTGTTCCCAGTACATGTGGGCACATTTCTGCACAGACTGTTGCAGCCATGTTGGGTATTGGCTAACATGTCAGGCCTCTGGTCAAGTCTCCTCTGGTTTTTTTTCCCTGACACAGTGGGCAGTATGTACAGGAGAAGAGTATGACCGTCTGTGTACAGGTAAATGTATACATATATTTCTAGCCTGAGCCTTTTGGAACCACAAAAGGCCATTAAAATGTATTCTTGTTTCATAGCCCCCATTCACACCTGAGCATTTCCTGAAGTGCGTTAACACTCAGAGGGTGGTGATAAATGGGGAGTACTCGGAATGGTCAGGGGTGGGTAGTGAGGTCCCCCAGGGTTCTGTGCTGGGACCAATCCTATTTAATTTGTTCATAAATGACCTGGAGGATGGGGATGGGGGAAACAGTTCAATCTCTGTATTTGCGGCTGATACTAAGCTAAGCAGGGCAATAACTTCACCGCAGGATGTGGAAACCTTGCAAGAAGATCTGAACAAATGAATGGGGTGGGCAACTACATGGCAAATGAGGTTCAATGTAGAAAAATGTAAAATAATGCATTTGGGTGGCAAAAATATGAATGCAATCTATACACAGGGGGGAGAACTTCTGGGGGAATCTAGGATGGAAGAGGACCTGGGGGTCCTGGTAGATGACAGGCTCAGCAATGGCATGCAATGCCAAGCTGCTGCTAACAAAGCAAACAGAATATTGGCATTAAAAAGGGGATCAACTCCAGAGATAAAACGATAATTCTCCCGCTTTACAAGACTCTGGTCCGGCCGCACCTGGAGTATGAGAAGGATGTACTGGAAATGGAGCGAGTACAAAGAAGGGCAACAAAGCTAATAAAGGGTCTGGAGGATATTAGTTATGAGGAAAGGTTGTGAGCACTGAACTTATTCTCTCTGGAGAAGAGACGCTTGAGGGGATATGATTTCAATATACAAATACCGTACTGGTGACCCCACAATAGGGAGAAAACTTTTTTGTGGAAGGGAGTTTAACAAAAGACACGTGGCCACACAAATTAGAAGAAAAGAGGTTTAACCTTAAACTACGTAGAAGGTTCTTTACTGTAATGCCCCGTACACACGGTCGGAAATTCCGACCACAAAATCCTTCAGATTTTTTCAGACGGATTTTGTCCGACACTGGTGTTGCATACACACGGTTGGACAAAGTTGTCGGAAAATCCGATCATTCTGAACGTGGTGACGTTCGTTGCGTACGACGGGACAACGTAGAGGCTAGTAGCCAATAGCTTTGGTCTTGTAATGTGATCTGAGCATGCGTGGCACTTTGTCCGTCGGAATTCGCTACACACGATCGGAAAAGGTCCGATCGGACTTTGTTGTCGGAAAATTTGAGAGCAGGATCTCTTTTTTCCATCTGATTCTCCGACGGAAAAATGGAGCCCACACACGGCTCCATTTTTGGAGCCCAAACACGGTCTGATTTTTTTTTGGAGCCCACACACAGTCGGATTTTCCGACAACATGGTCCAATAGGACATTTTCCGTCGGAAATTCCGACCGCGTGTACGGGGCATTAGAGCGGCAAGGATGTGGAATTCCCTTCCACAGGTGGTGGTCTCAGCGAGGAGCTTCAATAGTTTCAAAAAACGAATAGATAAGCACCTGAACGACCGCAACATACAGGAATATACAATGTAATACTGACTTATAATCACACACATAGGTGTCATTTTTCAACCTCACCTACTATGTAACACTCAAGAGGAAGAATCCCATTATTCTCAAAGGGCCCGTTCACACCTGAGCGTCGGGTCACATGTCGTCGGTCATGTGAAGATTGAAAAAGTTCATGAGTTTCTTTTGAGTAGAATAACACATTTTAGACCCCATGTACTTTAATGGGAGAGCATGAAAATGCATGTTTATGGGTGTTCTTTTTAAAATAAAAAATATTGTTTTAATTAAGATCGGTCATGACTAGGGTAGTTCAGATAACTTACTGCCCCAACTCAATTATGTACCTACCTAACCTTTGCCTTCTTTTCCCAAATGGCCCCTTGGCCCTTTATTAACTCAAAAAACATATTTAACCATAAATCTTATATGAAAGATGATTGCAGATCCTTGACGACACCAATCCCAAACTTTTTGGAATCTGTGGTACCTCTGAGTTAGATTCTGTCCCCAGCCGCACCACCGCCTCGGAGACTTACTAACTGACCACAGACCCTTACCACCACAATACCCGAACTAGACTGAACTAGACAAACCAGGAGGACTCCATACTTGAGATGGGTCCAACCGTATTTATCAACAATACCTACATTTTTTGTGCCTTCGTCAAGGACCCCAATCGCCAAAACTTTTGCCTGAAGCACCTCCAAACTCTTCCACTGGGGCGGGAGGGTGGGACTTTCCACACCGAAATGTCTTCAGCAACTAAGCCTCCTACTTCCTCCCTATCTATTGCCCCGTACACACGGTCGGAAATTCCGACCACAAAATCCGTCTGATTTTTTCCGACGGATTTTGTCCGACACTGGTGTTGCATACACACGGTCGGACAAAGTTGTCGGAAAATCCGATCATTCTGAAAGTGGTGACGTTCGTTGCGTACGACGGGACTACGTAGAGGCTAGTAGCCAATAGCTTTGGTCTTGTAATTTGATCTGAGCATGCGTGGCACTTTGTCCGTCGGAATTCACTACACACGTTCGAAAAAAGTCCGATCGGACTTTGTTGTCGGAAAATTTGAGAGCAGGAATTTTTCCGATGGCACCCACACACGGTCGGATTTTACGACAACATGGTCCGATAGGACATTTTCTGTCGGAAATTCCGACCGTGTGTACGGGGCATAACACTCCAGCTCCTCCTTATCCTGCACTTACTCCTCCAATCAGGTAAAGGTGAAATTATCTTCTCTGAAACTGTACCAACCCTTCTTTAACCCATTGCATGTATGATCGTTCCTTCCACCCCTTGCATGCCTTGCATTATATTTCATTCCAGCTCCGTACATTTCTCTTCGGGCCGCCATCATTGGAAGCATGTTTCACGCATCAAACTGAAGAGGAAACTGAAGATGAAAGGCAGAAGATCTCCCACTAATTCTCACAATGAAGAAGCATGGAGTGGCGCTCTGCACTCCACACCAATCCCACCTTACTCTGCCACCAGGTAATTAATTCCTCCATCAGTGAGAGGTGCTCAGCCCCGGAGAAGATGAAAGCGCGCCCACGATACTCACATCAAACGACGGTGTTTAATTAAAGTGCTGTTCTGTTAGTCAGGATAACGGCCGGGAGAGGAAGAAGACATCTTATAATTAACAGATATTGGACACCATGCTGCTGAGGGCACAAATAATTTTGCTCAAATTAAGCGTAATTGAACTGCCTGGAAATATGGTGAACTTGTATGACAAGCGCAGGCGGATGGCACAGCAGGAATCCAATGTGCTCTTCAGGAGTGTCAATACCAGCATATCATTACGATTAGTAGTATTACTGCTGGTATTATCCTTATCCTGTGCATAGAATGGGAGCAGTTGGGCTATAATAAACAATGCTAACGGAGGGTCTTAGCAGTTGTATGTGCAGGAGAGGAGTGTGGATAATATGGCAGTATGTGCAAGACGGGAGTGCAGAGGGCATGACAGAGGGCAGTATGTACAGGAGAGGAGTGTGGAGGGTATGACAGTGGGCAGTATGTACAGGAGTGGAGTGTGGAGGGTATGACAGTGGGCAGTATGTACAGAAGAGAAGTGTGGAGGGTATGACAGTGGGCAGTATGTACAGGAGAGGAGTGTGGAGGGTATGACAGTGGGCAGTATGTACAGGAGTGGAGTGTGGAGGGTATGACAGTGGGCAGTATGTACAGGAGTGGAGTGTGGAGGGTATGACAGTGGGCAGTATGTACAGGAGAGGAGTGTGGAGGGTATGACAGTGGGCAGTATGTACAGGAGTGGAGTGTGGAGAATATGGCAGTATGTGCAGGAGAGGAGTGCAGAGGGTATGACAGAGGGCAGTATGTACAGGAGAGGAGTGTGGGGGGTATGACAGTGAGAAGTATGTACAGGAGAGGAGTGTGGAAGGTACGACAGTGGGCAGTATGGGCAGGGGAGGAGTGTGGAGGATGTGACAGTGGGCAGTATGTACAGGAGAGGAGTGTGGAGGGTATGACAGTGAGCAGTATGTACAGGAGAGGCATGTGGAGGGTATGATAGTGGGCAGTATGTACAGGAGAGGAGTGTGGAGGGTATGAAAGTTGGCAGTATGTACAGGAGAGGAGTGTTGAGGGTATGATGGTGGGCAGTATGGGCAGGAGAGGTGTGTGGAGGGTATGAAAGTTGGCAGTATGTACAGGAGAGGAGTGTCGAGGGTATGACAATGGGCAGTATGTAAAGAGAGGAGTCTGGAGGGTAAGACAGTGGGCAGTATGTACAGGAGAGGCGTGTGGAGGGTATGACAATGGGCAGTATGTACAGGAGAGGCGTGTGGAGGGTATGATAGTGGGCAGTATGTACAGGAGAGGAGTATGGAGGGTATTACAGTGGGCAGTATGGGCAGAAGAAGAGTGTGGAGGATGTGACAGTGGGCATTATGTACAGGAGAGGAGTGTGGAGGATGTGACAGTGGGTAGTATGTACAGGAGAGGAGTGTGGAGGGTATGACAGTGGGCGGTATGTACAGGAGAGGAGTGTAGAGGGTATGACAGTGGGCAGTATGTACAGGAGAGGAGTGTGGAGGGTATGCCAGTGGGCAGTAAGTACAGGAGAGGAGTGTGGAGGATAAGACAGTGGGCGGTATATGCAGGAGAGGAGTGTGCAGGACATGCCAGGGGGCAGTAAGTACAGGAGAGGAGTGTGGAGGATATGACATTGGGCGGTATATGCAGGAGAGGAGTGTGGAGGATATGACATTGGGCAGTAAGTACAGGAGAGGAGTGTGGAGGATATGACATTGGGCAGTAAGTACAGGAGAGGAGTGTGGAGGATATGACATTGGGCGGTATATGCAGGAGAGGAGTGTGGAGGATATGACATTGGGCGGTATATGCAGGAGAGGAGTGTGGAGGATATGACATTGGGCGGTATATGCAGGAGAGGAGTGTGGAGGATATGACATTGGGCGGTATATGCAGGAGAGGAGTGTGGAGGATATGACATTGGGCGGTATATGCAGGAGAGGAGTGTGGAGGATATGACATTGGGCGGTATATGCAGGAGAGGAGTGTGGAGGATATGACATTGGGCGGTATATGCAGGAGAGGAGTGTGGAGGATATGACATTGGGCGGTATATGCAGGAGAGGGCTGAAAAGGGTATAGCAGTGGACAGTATGAGCAGGAGAGGAGTGCAAAGGGTATGATAAGAAGCCCATACTTATAATGAGGGTTGTCAACCACACGTAAATTTAGGGACAGTTTGTAATCGTCCAATTTACAAACTGTCTGTAAATGCCGAGTTTTACGAAATTCAGAATTTCTGAAATTTCGAAAATTCTGAAATTGAAAAATTCGGAAAATTCGGAAATTTCGGAATTAACGAATTTGACAAAATTTGTTAAAAAACGAATTCGGAACTAAACGAATTGCACACGTCAGAGCTGAGGGATCCCATTTGAATTCTGCACTTTGAATGGATTTAGAAGGGAGAAGGCTGTAGTCCTGTGATCTGAAGTCTAATGCCGCGTACACACGATCGGATTTTCCCACGGGAAATGTTGGATGTGAGCTTGTTGTCTGAAAGTCCGACCGTGTGTACGCTCCATCGAACATTTGCTGTCGGACTTTCCGCCAACAAATGTTTCTTAGCAGGTTCTCAAATTTTCCGCCAACAAAACTTTGTTGTTGGAAAATCCGATCGTGGGTACACAAGTCCGTCACACAAAAGTCCACGCATGCTAAGAAACAGAAGTGGTCGGTCTTGTAAACTAGCGTTTGTAAAGGAGAATGAACATTCGTGACGCGGCAAATTATGAAATCTCCAAATGCAGCGCACAATTCTCTTCTACTTTAACCACTTGCCTACTGGGGCACTTACACCCCCTTCCTGCCCAGGCCATTTTTCAGCTTTCAGCGCTGTCGCATTTTGAATGACAATTGCGCGGTCATACAACACTGTACCCAAACAAACTTTTTATAGTTTTCTTCACAGAAATAAAGCTTTCTTTTGGTGGTATTTAATCACTGCTGGGTTTTTATTTTTTTTACAAAAAAAAAAGAACAAAAATTTTGAAAAAAAACTTTTTTTTTTACTTTTATTCTGTCTAATGCCGCGTACACACAAGAGAGCAAAGGTCCGACGGAACAAATCCATCGGACAATTCGATCGTGTGTGGGCTCCATTGGACTTTTGCTGTCGAAAAATCCGACAGACTTTAGAAATAGAACATGCCTTCAATTTTCCCGCCGCAACTCCGCTGCACCCAGTTCCTATCGAAAAATCTGCTCGTCTGTGTGCTAGTCCAACGGACAAGCAACGACGCTAGGGCAGCTATTGGCTACTGGCTACGAACTTCCTTATTCTAGTCCGGTCGTACGTCATCACGTTCGAATCCGTCAGAATTTAGTGTGATTGTGTGTGGCCAAGTCCGTTCATTCGAAAAGTTTGTTGGAACTCCATTGAAAGTCAGTCAGAAAGACCGTCGGACCTAGTCCGTCGAAAAGTCTGCTCGTGTGTACGCGGCATTAGTAATTTTTTGCCTTCACTGATGTGCGCTGATGAGGCGGCACCGATAGGCTGAACTGGTGGGCATTGATCAGGTGCCACTTATGGGCACTGATGAGGTGGCACTGATGAGGACTGATAGGCAACACTGATGGGCACTGTTAGGTGGCACAGATGGGCACTGAGAGGCAGCAGTGGCGGGCACTGATAGGCGGCACTAGTGGGCACGGATAGGCGGCATGGATAGGCGGTACAGATGGGCACTGATGGGCATTGATGGGTGGCACTGATGGGCAGTGTTGGTCATCTTACTTTAAAAAAGTAATTAGTTAAGTTACAAATTACTTCTCCCAAAAAGTAATTCAGTTAGTAACTCAGTTACTACATTGGAAAAGTAATTAGTTACGCAGCAAAGTAACTGTGACATTTTTTTTTATATTCTATACGTGTAACTTAGGGGCGGGTCTAGTTTTACTGTAAAAAAAGGGGCACATTTATTATTATTATTGTTATATATCGTGTAACCAAGGGTCTGCTCTATTATTAATCTAACCAAGGGGCAGATCTGTTATAGCGTGTAAGCAAGGGCGGGTCTATTATTATTATATCGTGTAAGGGGCGGGTCTATTATTATTATATCGTGTAAGGGGCGGGTCTATTATTATTATATCGTGTAAGGGGCGGATGGCTACAGAAGAGGGCGAATGTTAAATTAATGCGCAGAGCTCGATATATAACAATAATAATAAATTCGCCCCTTGGTTACAGTAATACTAGACCCGCCCCTTAGTTACACGATAGACGCCCCTTGAAGAGTAGCTCTGGAGGGTGCGGCATCGCCTCGTACAATTACATGTTAACTGCGCCTGCGCAGTGTAGAGTTCACTCAGAGCTGTTTAGGTTCGGCAATTTTCATAAGCTCCGTAGTCCTTCATACTGCACAGTACAGGGGGGTCCTTATCCGGCGGGGGAACTTTTTCGGCAGGACACCGGAATTACATTACTGCCATCTAGTGGCGGTAGATGTAATTGCGGTAACGCCGCCCAAGTAATGGGAACTGCGTTACCATGAGGGGAAAAGTAACCAGTTAGATTACTCGTTACCCTCTAAAGTAACTGCGTTAAGTAACTCCATTTATTTTAACTCAGTTACTTACATCACTGTTGATGGGCGACACTAATGGGCATTGATGAACAGCATTGATGGGCAGCACTGATAGGCGGCACTGATTGCCAGCACTGACTGGCATGACTAATGGGCACTGATTTGTGGCACTTGTGGGCAGTGGTGGGCACTGTATGCTGGCATTGGTGGGCACTGTATTGTTACACTTTATCTCTTTATTGTAATCAGGGCACTGATGATCAGTGCCCTGATTACATCCCTAGATGTCCCCCTGTGAGGAGATGACGCTGATTGGCTCTCCTCTCCTCGCATCTCCGTGTTTACATGTGACCGGCTGTGATTGGACACAGACGATCACATGGTTATAGAGCCGCGGACGCGGCTCTTTACACAGATTGGGGTTGCACCGCGTCCTAGCAACATGGCGTGGCCGCGATCGCCGTGCGCCCCCGTGGTCGTGTGAGAGCGGCCGTTCTGGGCCGCCATCATGTGACGACGTCCCAGAACAAGAGCTGCACCGCCCTGCTGTCATTTGACAGTGGGCGGGCGGCAAGCAGTTAATGGGATAATAATGAAGCTGCTTTGCTGGTGATACTGATGAAGTTGTTGCAAACAAAATTTAAAAGGCTTTTCTTGATATCTAGAATAATAGCGCAAAATAAAAAACGCAAAAAAGAAAAGCGCGAATCAACACTCACCACTCACCGAGCTGAAAAACCACGTAGTACGTCACTACGTTCGTAATTGTTGGACAACATTTGTATGACTGTGTGTATTAGACATGGGAACCGTCAAAAATATTTGTTTAGTTTCGTTCCGTTTCGTAAAAAAAAAAAAAATTTGTAATTCGAGTACGAATTCCGTTCGAATTCGTACGAAATTTGGATTAAAGTACAAAAGTACCCCTACCATTTCACCAAAAAAGGTGACAAAAATGGTAAAAATGACAGGAGATGGGCTTTGACAATTCCTTTATTAAAATCTTCTTTCTTCTGGTCTTCCTTCTTCCTTTATTCATCCTTTGGTTTCTTCATCTTCTCCTTCCGGCATCTTCTTCCATCTTCTTCCATCTTCTTCTTCCTCCGATCCGCTTCTTCTTGCTCTGGTCTTCTCGTCCTTCTCATCCGGCATCTTCTTCCATGGAGGGCACCTGGTAACCCCGCCCCCCTCTGACATCATGGGGAAAGCCATAGGGAAGTCCCCGTGCGTCAGAGGGGGCGGGGTCACCAGGTACCCTCCGTTATAAAAGACCTGTCAGACGCAGCGAAGCCTCACACAGCGGGAGCCTCCCATTGCGAGGAACGGCCCGACACAGAAGAACAGACGCCAACGCCATGGAAGAAGATGCCGGACCCCCACAACCAATGGCCAGGGTTGTGGGGATGAGGCCCTTGTCCTCATCAACATGGGGACAAGGTGCTTTGGGGGGGACCCCAAAGCACCCTCCCAATGTTGAGGGCATGTGGCCTGGTACGGTTCAGGAGGGGGGGGGGCGCTCTTGTCCCCCCCCTCTTTTCCTGTGGCCTGCCAGGTTGCATGCTCGGATAAAGGGTCTGGCATGGATTTTGAGGGGGACCCCACACCATTTTTTTGGCTGGGGTTCCCCTTAAAATCCATTCCAGACCTGAAGGGTCTGGTATGGATATTTAGGGGGACCCCACGTCATTTTTTTTTTAAATTTGAAGTGGGGTTCCCCTTAATATCCATAGCAGACCTGAAGGGCCTGGTTATTGAATTTGGGGGGACCCCTACGCTTTTTTTTTATCAATGAATTTCAATGAATGACTGTTCTCTGTGTTACGGGAGCCGACAATTCATTAGCCGCGAGTGATTTTAAATAGCTTTTTTTCCTGCAAAAATGACACTTTGTCATTCGAATCATTCATTATATCCGCTATAATAATTTCTTTCGTATTAGTTGAAATTCTATATTTGGTAGGTGGATTCAAATAATTTGGAGCCGAAATTCGTAAACGGAATTTCGTATTCCGTACAGAATTCGTATTCGAAAAAATTCGTACTACGGATTCGTACGAATTTCGAAAAATTCATACAAATTTCGAATTCGTACGAAACTAATCGCACATGTCTAGTGTGTATACAAGACAAGTTTGAGCCAACAACCTTCGAACAAAAATCCACGGTTTTGTTGGCGGAAAGTCCGACTGTGTGTACGCGGCACAAGAGTTGTTAATTTTTTTCCAGTTGTATTTTCGTAACCCCACAAGACAGGCTGTGATTAAACATTCTCTTTGGAGATCTTCCCGAGTCGTCCAGATTGGCACAAATGTCAGAGCCGAAAATTCACACTTTGTTATCTCCTGAGCTGAGCTTGTAGTATCTGCCCTTCAATTAACACCTTTCATTTTTCTTCTGAAAGGAAAGACTAAATAGTCAAATGGATTCATGATTAGAAGAGTCTTAGGAAGAAGCAGGTTAACGCACAGCAAGTGACTTGCCTGGTCGGAGTAAATTAACGTTATGTTCGTTTTGGAGAAGTCTTGACATGTTTTAGTCTGGCAGAGCAGTTCAAGAATTGCTTCCTCGAAGTATGGCAGTATATTTTGCAAGGTATATTTTGCAAGGTGTCTTGCAATAGTTTGTGTACCCCCCCCCCCATTTTTTTTTCCAGTTGTGTTCCTTTGCAGTCTTTTTCTGAAGTCCATATACATTCAGTGGCCACTTTATTAAATTCACCTTGCTAGCACCTGGTTGGACCCCCTTTTTGCCTTCATTCTTAAGGGCATAACAAGGTGCTGGAAACGTTTTGTCAGAGATTTTGGTCCATATTGACATGATAGCATCACGCAGTTGCTGCAGATTTGTCGGCGGCACATAGTTAGTCAGGTTGAAAATAGACAAATGTCCATCTAGTTTATCAATCATGCAAACCTCACGTTCCACCACATCCCAGAGGTGCTCTATTGGATGGAGATCTGGTGACTGTGGAGGCCATTGGAGTACAGTGACCTCATTGTCATGTTCAAGAAACCAGCTGAAAGGAAATAGTAGGTATTCTGGATGAACACCCATCTATTAGGTACACCAACAGGGCCCTCATATATCTGGAGACACCGAATGAAACGAGAGGCAGGTTGTGCATTCGTAAAATGTCTGCCTTTTATTAGGTGTGTTACAGCTTATATATGGTTCAACATACCAATAGAAAGAGGGGAGTGGTTAGTAAATGATGTATTTGTATAGAAATATATAGTTATATGGTTATACAAGTCAGCGACCCTTTAAGATACATTTATCATGAGTTAACACGGGTCTACAGGCCATCTGGTTATGAGTCATAAGTCATGCATCCTGTCCCATGGCCTACAGAACAGAGAACAGGAAAGGACAAACCAAACCACAATTATATATATATATATATAGATAGATATATATATATAGTACAGTGCTTGTTCAAGCATTTCTCTAAGCAATCTTTCATAGTTGAACTGGCAATGCATATCAAAGCATATCAAAGCATATAAAAAATTGAGTCACAATGGTTTGGGCATATTATTACACCAGTGGTGAGATGATTGGAGCTTTGTGACATGGTGCATTATCCTGCTGGAAGGAGCCATCAGAAGATGGGGACACTGTAGTCATAAAGGGATGGATATGGTCAGCAACAATACTCAGGTAGGCCGTGGTGTGTAAATGATGCTCAGTTGGTACTAAGGGGCCCAAAGTGTGGCAAAAAAATATCCCCCCCACACCATAACACCACCACCACCAGCCTGAACCGGTGATACAAGGCAGGATGGATCCATGCTTTCATGTTGTGTACGCCAAATTCTGACCCGACCATCTGAATGTTTCAACTGAAATCGAGACTCATCAGTACCAGACGTTTTTCAAATCTTCTATTGTCCAATTTTGGTGATCCTGTGAGAATCGTAGACTCAGTTTCCTGTTCTTAGCTGACAGAAATGGCCCCCCGGTGTGGTCTTCTGCTGCTGTAGCCCATCTTCTTCAAGTTTGGATGTGTTGAGCATTCAGAGATGGTATTTTGCATACTTTGGGTGTAACGAGGGGTTATTTGAGTTACTATTGCATTTCTATCATCTGGAACCAGTCTGCCGATTCTCCTCTGACCTCTGACATCAGCAAGGCATTTTCTTCCACACAACTGCCGCTCACTGGATATTTTCTCTTTTTCCCACCATTCTCTGTAAACCTGAGAGATGGTTGTGCACAAAAATAGTAGTAGATCAGTGATTTTTTTTTAAATACTCAGACCAGCCCATCTGGCACCAACAACCATGCCACGTTCAAAGTCACTTAAATCCCCTTTATTCCCTATTCTGATGCTCGGTTTGAAATTCAGAAAGTCATCTTCACCACATCTAGATGCCTAAATGCTTTGAGCTGCTGCCATGTGATTGGCTGATTAGCAATTTGTGTTACCGAGCAACTGAACAGGTGTGCCTAATAAAGTGCCCCTTGAGTGTATACACCACTGTAAATAAGTAAGTCTTATATAAGGGCCATTTTCCCCATTAACATCTGATGAATTGGTTTTAGAAAAGGTTCCCTGAGACCTGGAAATTATTTCAGCTAATGGTTGTGGGGGTCTGCAGGTGACGGGCTTTTATGTGATCTGCAAGCCGCCTTTATTAAAAGGGGCACCCAGACACCCCTCTCCGTGTGAACGAGTAAGGCGATGACTTCTCCAGCAATGCAGATCCACGTCAAACACAACGCCCATCACTCCCTGAAAGAAAAATAACATTGCCCAAAGATGGCCATGTCTCTATATTTAAGCAAAGATGTGACCCCCTATACCCACCCTTTTTCTTATGTGGCCAGGGATTCCAGCGGGTGCAAGCATCTGCTGCTTCCTTAGCAACCATTGACAGCAGGAAACTGTTATGTTAATCCACACCCAATGCCCTCTGTTGTGTCTGGCAGTATCTTTTTTTTGCTGAGCCAATGCTAGACAGCTCCCTGGACAATTCATTTGTCAATCCTGCCTTGAACCTTGTTTCTTTCTGAACCTTGAACTCTTTGCTCCTCACATGAACTTCCTATTTAAACCAGATTATTCCTGTTTGCCAGATTATTGTGCTCTCTCCAGACAATATCTTGCTCTTGTCTCTCCTGCTGCTGTCCGTATCTTTGCTATTACTAGTTACCGACCTTTGGCTTGTTCCTCAAAAACGCTTCTGCTTGATCCCAACCTGAAACAAATTGTTACAGACCTTTGGCTTGTTTACTGACTACACTTCTGCTTGATCCAAACCTGCTATATCTGCTACTGGACCCCGGCTTGCACACCTCCTGGTGGAGCGATCCTGAGGACTGCAACCTGGTTCTAACACGCAGCACAACCCATCTCCACCATCAGGAGCTCTGGTTAATTCTAGTTAGTGCTTAGACCCCCGCACCTTGGATGAGCCCACATCATTCTCCAAGGTGACCTGCTTGTATAGTTATCCTGCTGGTCAGTGGGAGCCTCTCTACTGCTGTAGCTACAGGTCTCCGAGCCTGATCCCTGACAATGACAAAGATTTTGGTCCTAGTCACCAGTGGTGGTAAATGGTGGGCAAAAGATGAAAGGATGAGAGAGAGGACCTTGGACAGCCTGATCTTTTCCAGAGCCTCTGTTGGTGGTGAGGTTGCATTTGAGCGGCAAGCAGAGGCGTTGCTAGGTCTACAAAATATCTGGGGCTAGAGCCCATAGCAGCATAGTAAAGAAAGTCATACGCTTGGGTGGGCATACACATTTATATACAGTAATATACATATGTGTGTGTGTGTGTGTATATATCCCCAGAGAGCCCCCCACTTACATCAGAGTCCCCAGAGAGCCCCCCTTACATCAGGGTCCCCAGAGAGCCCCCCCTTACATTAGGGTCTCCAGAGAGCCTCCCCCTTGCATCGGGGTCCCCAGAGAGCCCCCCACTTGCATCAGGGTTCCTAGAGAGAACCCCTTAAATCAGGGTCCCCAGAGAGCCTCCCCCTTAAATCAGGGTCCCCATAGAGCCTCCCCCTTAAAATCAGGGTCCCCAGAGAGCATCCCCCTTGCATCAGGGTCCCCAGAGAGCCCCCACTTACATCAGGGTCCCCAGAGAGCCTCCCCTTTCTTTGGGGACCCCTGCAGAGACTCAGGGCTATGGGCCCCAGATTCAGGGCTATAGCCCCAAAAGCCACCCCCTAGCAACGCCACTGGCGGCAAGGCTCCCTCAGACCACAATCTTGAGTAGACTCTTATGCCGCGTACACACGATCGGAATTCTCGTTGGAAAAAACTCTGACGGTTTTTCCGACGGAATTCCGCTCGAGCTGTGTTGCCTACACACGATCACACCAAATTCTGACGGTCAATAACACAGCGGCTTAAAACACGTTCGACAGCACTATAAAAAGGGAAGTTTAATGCTTCCGAGCATGCGTCGAATTGTTTCCGAGCATGCGTCAGACTTTTGCGTGTCGGAATTGCATACACACGATCGAAGAATCCGATAGAAAGGTTTTCCGTCGGAAAAATTGAGAACAGGTTCTCAATCCAAAGTCCGTTGGAAATTCCGACAGAAAAAGACCGTTGGGCATACACACTGTCGGAAAATCCGATGAAAAGCTCCCATCGGACTGTGTCCATCGGAAATTCCGACCGTGTGTACGCCGCATTAGAAAAAAAATAGATCAGGCAGGGATGAAATGGGAAGAAAAGAACCTTATGTACAACTATGAACCAAACCAAGACAAGGCTATTAAAACAAGTGATCAAGGCAGCAACATACAAAATGATTTTAAATGCTTTAATGTGACATTCGATTAAGATCTTTCTACTGACACTCCAATATCAATATTTGTTTCTTGTTACTGTGTGTGCATTGCCTGTAAGGCTTTGCATAATAATATTTAGGAGCTGAGGGAGAAGACCTGGGACAGCTTGTTCTTCTGAGTCTCTGTTGCTGAGGATAGATCTGAACGGCAAGGCTACATTCTTGGGAAGAGTCTTAGAAAAAAAAAAAAAAAAATCAAATGGTAAGACAAGAACCTTATGTGTAACTAGGAACCGAAAAAAGACAAGGCCATTAAGAAAAGTGTTCTAAAAGATAGCACAAGGCAATGCTCTGGGGCTGCAGATTTGAAATGCTTAAGACCCCATGCACACGAGACGCAGATGCAAACTCTGCTGAACGCATGTTTTAAAAAGCAGAAACCTGCGTTTAAAAACACGCGTTTTGCCGTGTTTTAATGATGCGTTTAGCCACGTTTTACCGCATTTGCGCCTATAAGCGTTTGTAAAGATAACATCATATAGACCCTGTGACGGAACGTCCCTACACTCCTCTTGAGTGCGTTCATCATATATCACTTCCTCCCAGTCTGGATATAGATATCAGATATTCCAACCACTCCCAAGCACCAAACGAGACGAGACTTGCTTAGTGCCAACATGGACTCTTTTATTACAAAACCAAACTGACATTTATATAGCAGGAGAAGAGGAGACCCCCCCCCCCTCCTGCTCATATTACTCTAACAATACACTTGTAACAACTTAACATAAACAAATTAACTAATCCCTTTAAGCAGCCGATATGACTCAGGATTTCACTACCTGGCCAGACTTGTTGTCACCGAGCTAAACACAGTTGATTATAAATTATCATAATTATAACCACACGACATGTTATCACAATAGCAGGAGACCACCAGTAACAGACGGACTGTCTACTACATTGTACAGAGGACAAAGTGATCAGCCCTCTCAATTAACATCTTGAGTTCATGACCCTAGCATCTGACAGTGTGTGTCTCAACAGCATGAGACAACACACATGATATATACAGCATTGAATCTGACTGGGGTTGGGGTTCTCCTTCACCCTGTGCCCCTTAAAACCCAGGGCCCATAATCGGTTGGCAGGAGGCTCGCATTTAGTCCTCTTAAAAAGCCTGTGTCCTGGCTAGGTCTGTCACAGACCCTCCCCAAGCTCAGAAAGCATGTATTAACTATTTCTGCCATTTTGATCAGAGTGAGCAGCAGCAGAGAGAGCAGTTGTACACTTGCATTTGCCTCTCTTTCAGTGTTTTTTATTTTTGGAAATGGATCCCATATTGAATATATGTCAGGAAATGCTCCTGATGTTGCTCTTGATGAGGCAGCAACGTCGTCGCAAATTGCGTGAGAGGTTCAGAGTCAGAGCTCGTCGATATTGGACCCGTCCGTTGATGGCACAGCGAATGTCCGTTGGATATTTCACAAACATGGTGGGGGGTCGGGGCTGACTAGACATTGGTATGCAGGTTTTTCTTTGTGAAAAAAAAGACATTGCTATGCTTTGGTCAGACTAGGTGGAGTCACTGATTAGATTAGAAATTGGATGAAGGGTTGGGGCAAAGAAGTGGAGGCATTCCTCATTGTCTAAGCCACCTAAAAAAACTAGAGTTTTTTTATGGCATTACATCAGTGAGTATATATGCTCTATAAACTATCTAAAGGAATTACGACATTTTAAACCAATTTTTTTTGTATTTTTTATGGTTTACCATCATATTTCTGAGTTTTCTGGTCCAAAAAATTGGGTTCCTTTATAAATGCTTATAAATGCAAACGCGGCTAAACGCAGGTGCCATGTTTAGGCCCCATGCACACGAGACGCAGATGCAAACTCTGCTGAACGCATGTTTTATAAAGCAGAAACTTGCGTTTAAAAAAAGCGCGTTTTGCTATGTTTTCATGCCGCGTTTAGCCGCGTTTGCGTCTATAAGCATTTGTAAAGATAGCATCATATAGACCCTCCCCAAGCTCAGAAAGCATGTATTATTAACTATTTCTGCCATTTTGATCAGAGTGAGCAGCAGCAGCAGAGAGAGCAGTTGTACACTTGCATTTGCCTCTCTTTCTGTGTTTTTTTTTGGAAATGGATCCCATATTGAATATATGTCAGGAAATGCTCCTGATGTTGCTCTTGATGAGGCAGCAACATCGTTGCAAATTTGCATGAGAGGTCCAGAGTCAGAGCTTGTCGATATTGGACCCATCCATTGATGGCACAGCGAATGTCCGTTGGATATTTCACAAACATGTATGCATTTCACAAACATGTATACATCAGTGAGTATATATGCTCTATGAACTATCTAAAGTAATTACGACATTTTAAACCAATTTTTTTTTGTATTTTTTATGGTTTGCCATCATATATCTGAGTTTTCTGGTCCAAAAAATTGGGTTTCTTTAAAAAGGCTTATAAACGCAAACGCGGCTAAACACAGGTGCCTGCGTTTAGCCGCGTTTTGCGCCTGAAATGTGGAAAAGCAAAGTGTCTGAACCCATTTTTTTGCTTCTGGAAAAACGAGGTTAAACGCAACTGCATAAAAACGGCAAAAAATTAGACTGTGTACATGGACACATAGGATAACATTGCATGCGTTCAGGGGCAGTGGAAAAAAGTGTCCAACTGCCTCTGAACGCGCGTTTAACAGCGTCTCGTGTGCATGGGGCTGAATTTTATTATTTAGTTGCTGGTGGTATAAGATAGACTCTGCGGGAGAGGACCTTCAACCCAATTAAGACAAGACAAAGATGGCACAAGACAAGGCACTGGGGGTGCTGATTCCAGATCCTTCTACCGACACCCCAAAATCAATGTTTATTTCTTGTTACTGTGTGTGTGCATTGCAGGTAACTCTTCGCATTTTATAATTGAATAGCTGGTGATATAAGAGGAACATTCAGGGAGAGGAGTACTTGTTCTTCTTCAGAGCCTGTGTTGTTGAGGATGGATTTGAGCTGCAATGCTTCCTCAGACTACAATCTCCAGTAGAGTCTTATGCCGCGTACACACGACTGGCCTTTCCGGCAGAAAAGGTCCGATGGAATCATTTCATCGCATATTCCGATGGTGTGTGTATGCTTCATCTGACTTTTTTTTTCAAAAATTCTGATGGACCTAGAAATAGAACATGTTTTAAATCTTTCTGACGGAATCAATTCATATTGGGAAAACCGTTCGTCTGTATGCTATTCCGACGGACCAAAAACGACACAAGGGCAGCTATTGGCTAGACATGTGCGCAATAGAAAAATTAGTTTATTTTCGTTTCGTTTCTGTTTGTTTCCGTTGATTCGTAACGATTCGTAATTTCGTAAGTCGTCGGTGTTCGTATTCGTAACGATTCGTATTTTCGTAAGAGTTATTTTTTCGTTTTTCCGTTAGTTTAATTTTCGTTTATTCGAAATTCGGACGCATTCGTATTTTCGGAGATTTAGTTACATTCGTACTTTCGTAAGATTGATTTATTCGTACTTTCGTAACATTGTTTTCGTAGATTCGTAATCGGAGCATAATTCATAATGTTATGTAATGTGTATGCTATTATTACATTGTAAGAGACACGGAAAATTACGAATCTAAAAAAAAAGTTACGAATGTACGAATTTTTTCGTTCAATCCATTCGAAGCACGTTAAGCAGTAGCATTGTAAGAGAAACAGAAAATTACGAATCGCAAAAAAAAAAAGTTAAGAATGTACGAATTTTTTCGTTCAATCCATTCGAAGCACGTTAAGCAGCGCCATTGTAAGAGACACGGAAAATTACGAATCGAAAAAAAAAAAAAAAAATTACGAATGTACGAATTTTTCCGTTCAATCCATTCGAAGCACGTTAAGCAGCGCCATTGTAAGGGACACGGAAAATTACCAATTCAACAAAAAAAAAAGTTACGAATGTACGAATTTTTTCGTTCATTTTGATTTTCGTTGTTCCTGTTTTCGTTTTTCGGATTTTCTTCTTTCGTAGTTTCGTTGTTTCTAATTTGGTTATTTCGTATTTTCTTTGTTTTTCATATTCGTTCGATTCAATAATTCGTTATTCGTTAAAATTTTTAGCGAATCATTCGTTCATTCGTACGATAACGAATGAACGAATATAACGAATTTTAACGGAAAACGAATAAAAACAAAACGAATTGCACATGTCTACTATTGGCTACTGGCTATTGAACTTCCTTTTCCTAGTCCTGTCGTACATGTTGTACGTCACCGCGTTCTAAACAAACGGACTTTGGTGTGATCATGTGTAGGCAAGTCCGTTTCAGAGGAATTCTGCTGGAATGACCGTCAGAGTTTATTCTGACAGAAAAAACGGTCGAGTGTACGCGGCATTATGCCCTGTACACACAATAGGATTTTCCGACAACAAAATTCATGTTTTTTTTCCCGATGGATGTTGGCTCAAACTTGTCTTGCATACACACGGTCACACAAATCTTGTTGGAAATTTCTAACGTCGAGAACGCGGTGACGTACAAGACGTACGACGAGCCGAGAAAAATTAAGTTCAATAGCCAGTGCGGCTCTTCTTCTTGATTCCGAGCATGCGTGGCACTTTGTGCATCAGAATTGTGTACACATGATCGGAATTTCCGAGAATGGAATTTGTTGTCGGAAAATTTGAGATCCAGATCTCAAATTTTGTGTGTCCGATGGAAAATGTCCAATAGAGCCTACACACGGTCGGAATTTCCAACAACAAGCTCCGATCGAACATTTTCCGACGGAAAATCCTATCGTGTGTACGGGGCATTAGAAAAACAAAAAAAAAAAGAGACTGGGCAGGGATCAAATGAAAAGACAGGAACCTTATGTACAACTAGGACCAAGACGAGACCATTAAGACCTCATTCACCGCGATTCTGGTCGGGATGTCCAAATCTCGTGGCAATCCCTATTCTAAATGGCACCCCAAACCTGGTGCGATTTTTGTATTTTGCTGTAATTGTTGTACAACAGAAACGTGCATCAATTGCGGCAAAACGCTCCTTAAAAAATTGCATTAAACTTGTCGACAAAAAAGTAGCAGGAGCATTTTTTGGACAGCGAACGCGCATAGGGCAGCCCACTGAAGTGAGTGGGCTGCCCTATACGATACCCACAGAATCATGTGAAAAATCATCGCCCACGCAAAATTGTGAGTGGGAACTGTTCTCGCAACGCAATGTATGAATGAGGCCATATGCCGCGTACCCACGATCGGAATTTCGGCCAGCAAAAGACAGATGAGAGCTTTTCGTCTGAAAATGCGACCGTGTTTATGCTCCATCGGACTTTTGCTGGCCGAATTTCCGCCAGCAAAATTTTGAGAGCACGTTCTCAATTTTTCCGACGGAAAAAGTTTCTATCGGAAATTCCGATCGTCTGTAGCAATTCCGACTTGCAAAACTCCTACGCATGCTCGGAAACAATTCGACGCATGCTCGGAAGCATTGAACTTAATTTTCGCGGCTCGTCGTAGTGTTGTACGTCACCACGTTCTTGACGGTCGAAATTTGGTGTGACCTTGTGTAGGCAGGGGTCAAGTCCTGGGGAAAAAAGTGTGGGAACTCCCACCCAAGATCCACTCCCCCACCAAAAAAAAAAAATAATACGCTCATATGCACGAACGCTTCAGAAGTGGTATTTTTTATCCAATTTTCGTATTGTGTGTATGAAGCTTAACTGTTAGTACATAAAAAAAAAACAATCCTCAATAAACATAAATACGGTAATTCTCTGAATAATCAGCATTCATACAATTGTGCTTCCATGCAAATGTGAACATCATGTTCTGATCTTTATTGGGGAATTTTATTTTGTATATAGAGTGTTTATGTGGTGAGTTTACACTTTTCATTGAACAGAGTTTGGATAACACAGGGTTAAACAGAAAGGTCATAAATGAACTGCACATTATCTGGACAGAATGCTTGGGGAGATAGTGATGTGTTCCTGCTTAGGAGATGTATGTTAGCTGGGGGGGGCTGCAAACTCTGCAGGGCTCCAACACACACTCGCTGCTATTCCAACCCTTCACATATTTCCACATAAACTTCCCTCCTGGCATTAAACTTTGCCAGGTATTGTGCTCAGATTACCACCCCAAACTGATGTTCCTCCCTCAGCTCACCTCTCTCCCTGCATGTCCTGTGAGCAGAATAGCTGTGCTCCTCCTCTGGGTTCTCTCATCATATGGCACTGAAGATAGAGGAGGGGGGATTCAGCGGGACACACAGAGCAAGTATGCAGGAGACTGGGGGGGGGGGGGGGGGAGATGAGGAGACAGAAAATCAGGAGGGGCCGGCGGGGAGGAGCGCATCACGAGAGGTCTGACTAAATACAATCTCTTAGCAGCAGGAACCTGATCTACCCGTCAGCTAGCTGTGACTGACAGGTAGATCGAAGCAGAAGCTGTCATGGGGCCCCCTACTGGCAATGCTTGAATGGTCAGGTGTGCGGCACTTACTATTGCGAGCTGTGTCGGTGGCTGCTGGTGTAGCACCTGCCACACAGCTCGCATACTTCAAAGTCTTGCAGGACACGGCTGCTAACGGGAACTCAGTTCCCATGCGTTCCCGCAGGACTTGAGCCCTGTGTGTAGGCAACACAAGCTTGAGCGGAATTCCATCTGAAAAACCATCCAAGGCTTTTCCGACGAGAATTCCGATCATGTACATTACAAGTGTACAAGGAAAAGATGGCACAGGGCAAGGCTCAGGGGTTGCAGATTTGAAATGCTTCAATGTAACATTAGACCCTTCTACTGGCACTCCAACATCAATGGTTGTTTCTTGTCCTGTAACTCTTTGCCTTTCCATTGTTAGAAGAGATTGACTAAACAGATGATAGCTTTGAAGGGTAAATATTTGTAAAGCGTGTGTAACAGATGTAACCTTTTAATATTTAATAGCTGAACACAGTGCTACACTTGCCTAAATTGACTGTCCGATATTACTCTCTAGTATAATATAATTACGGAGCTGGAATCATAATTGCATTTTTTTTTTTTATCTGCTGTTAATAGCGAGCGGCTGAAATGATACAGCCTTTCTACAAATGAACGTTGGAAGAATTTCATTACATGAACAGCTTACTGGTGGCTGGGTCAGGATTCAGGAACCAGAGGATGGACTACAAGTTCCAGCATCACCGCCAGGTGGCACTAATTGTGGCCCTAATTGTAGGACATGCATATGATAGTGTGAGAGGCAATCACAGCTTTTTTCTCATGTTGCTGGAGATACACTATATTAAAAGTATTGGGACACCTGCCTTTACACGCACATGAACTTTAATGGCATGCCAGTCCTCAAGTGTCTGGTATGGATTTTGAGGGGGACCCCACACCATTTTTTTTTTTGTCCGGGGTTCCCCTTAATATCCATAGCAGACCTGAAGGGCCTGGTAATTGAATTTGGGGGGACCCCCACGCTTTTTTTTTTGTTTTTTTGTTTTTTTATCAATGACTTTTTTTTTATCAATGACTTTCAATGAATGACTGTTCTCTGTGTTACGGGAGCCGACAATTCATTAGCCGCGAGTGATTTTAAATAGCTTTTTTTCCTGCAAAAATGACACTTTGTGCAGGGACAGTTCTAAGCACAGGAATCATGCGCCCCTTTACATGCATACTATAGACACCCCCCAGGTACGAAATTGAAAGGAATATTACACTTTTATTGTTTCACATTAAGCATTATTAAAATCACTGCTCCTGAAAAAACGTCCGTTTAAAAAAAAAAAATTTGCATTGATACATGTCCCCTGGGGCAGGACCCAGGTCCCCAAACACTTTTTATGACAATAACCTGCATATTAGCCTTTAAAATTAGCACTTTTGATTTCGAACGTTCGCGTCCATTGTAACTAATAGGGTTCTTAAATGTACGCGGACTTTAGGTCCGTTCGCGGGTTCTGGTGCGAACCGAACCCGGGGGTGTTCGGCTCATCCCTACTTGTAAACAGTTGTAGTGATGATTTTCATACGCAGAGGCGGCTCTAGGCTTTGTGAGGCCTTAGGCAAATCTTGACATGAGGCCCCACTCATGCCCAAAATGGGAAAAATAATTAAAGCAATAGAAATTAACTGTATAAATTGCATGATATTCCCTTCAACTGTAACACGCACATCAGGCGAATTAGGCGGCCGTGAGGCCCCTAGGAGTGCGAGGCCTTAGGCGACTGCCTATTTTGCCTAATTAGAGAGCCACCTCTGTTCATGCGACTATTTGTGCTCACCAGAAAAAAAGCAGTAAATACGCCTGTTAGTATCTCCAGGTCAGCATCTCCCATCAGTAATAATTGGGTTATGTAGACACTACATAGTGAATGCTTGTAGTGATTAGGGTATGCCCAGGCACACCTGGCACCACCCTTGCGCACGCCTATGGTTGAGAGGCTGTATTAGGTGCTGATCTGTATCAGGCATTTGCGAACAGTTAAGGATCTCAGTGCCATATGCCTGAGCAATGGCTCCACTTTAAAACACAACTGTCATCTCTAAAAAACCAAAGCAGACTAAGCCCATCAGCCACAAGACGGTTAAACATTAATTCTGTACATTTTCCCTGATGGCTGTGTATTAATCTATGCAGAGTGCTGTGAATGGCACCTGTTCACCCTCCGCGCCATATGGGAAGCGCAGGCTCATAAATGTAAATTAATTTCTGAATATTTCATGTTATTCATGATCAAGGTACAGCACTCCCTATTTATATAGGCTTTAATCCCAAATAGCACATGTATGACCCATCCATCCCAGGGGCAGCGCTGCGCTGTTGTCATGACAACCACAGTGATGGGGAACCGGCGTGTATTATTATTATTATTATTATTATTATTATTATTACACAGGATAATTATTGCAAATTATATAAGAATTATTGCAAATGAGACAAAGCACTATGCAAAAAAATTCATAAAATAACATCTCAACCCCCAAAAAAAGATACAAATAACAATAAAACACTTGAAGAGGATGAATTTACCTATAAGAAATAAATGTGATATAAATATTGATAGAGAGGAATGGGATTATAATGGTGCTGAAACAAATGGTACATAACAGATTGGATAAAAAAATTATATAATTTCTTTGTTAGTACAAAAAGCGGAAACACAGAGAACAACTGTTCAAAATCAATGTAGAGCATATACAAAACACATATAGTGGGTTGCTGGTGTCCCAAAAGAAGAAAGGTGGTCATAAACAGATGTTGAATCCCAACATGTTTCGCCAATAATTGCTTCCTCAGGGGGATAATGTGGGGCCACCACAAGTAATCCAGCTCTAACATAAAGAGGCAAAAAAAGAAATGTAAGTAATTAATACGTAATAGCATAAGAACAAACTTTTGTCATGAGAGAAATGCATGGCACATACCTCGGTCAATCCCGAGCCAGGAGATGGAAACTTTATGGGACCCCCCCCCCCAAAAAAAGGTAAGGGGAGGAAGTAGATGTCAAAAAATATATGATATAGATATTATTCTGATATAGCAAACCCCTGCTGTAATGTATGGCGGCAGAATGAGGGCGACTTCATATTTAATCCCTGTGCCGCTGCCCCGCCTCCTGTTCAACTTTTGCGCAAACAACTCAATATAGGCTTATTGGGGTTTTTCATTTTTTTTACCAAAAACATGTAGCAGAATACACATTGGCCTAAACTAATGAACTGGCTTTTTTTTTTTTTTTTGCATGGGGTCCCCAGTGAGCACGCTCTCAGCGTAGATACATTGGCTGCCTATTGACGTGTGGGCATTAAAGCCCACCCTTTTGCTGCAATACATAGGGGTTAGGCAGTGATAAAGGGGTAAATAAGCCTAAGAAATGGCACCCATCTCTACATACATTATCTGGTTATCTGGCCAGTCAAGCGTTACCCCAAACTCGCTCATCCATGTCTTTACGGACCTTGCTTTTTGCACTGGTGGGCAGTCATGTTGGAACAGGAAGGGGACATTCCCAAACTGTTCCCACAAAGTCGGGAGCATGAAATTGTCCAAAGTGTCTTGGTATGCTGATGCCTTAAGAGTGCCCTTCACTGGGACTAAGGGGCCAAGCCCAACCCTTGAAAAATAACCCCACATCATAATCTCCCCTCCACCAAATGATTTGGACCAGTGCACAAAGCAAGGTCCATAAGGACATGGATGAGCGAGTTTGGGGCAGAGGAACTTGACTGTCCTGACCTCAACCCGATAGAACACCTTTGGGATGAATTAGAGCGGAGACTGGGAGCCAGGCCTTCTGGTCCAACATCAGTGTCTGACCTCACAAATGCTCTTCTAGAAGAATGGTCAAACATTCCCATAGACACACTCCTAAACCTTGTGGATGGCCTTCCCAGAAGAGTTGAAGCTGTTATATCTGCAAAGGGTGGGCCAACTCAATATTGAGCCCTCCGGAATAAGACTGGGATGCCATTAAAGTTAATTTCAACTTTGTGGGAACAGTTTGGGCATGGCCCCTTCCTGTTCCAACATGACTGCGCACTAGACACAAAGCAAGGGCCATAAAGACATGGATGAGTGAGTTTGGGGTGGAGGAACTTGACTGGCCTGCACAGAGTCCTGACCTCACCCCGATAGAACACCTTTGGGATGAATTACAGCAGAGTTTGTGAACCAGGCCTTCTCATCCACCATCAGTGCCTGACCTCACAAATGCTCTTCTGGAAGAATGGTCAAACATTTCCCATAGACACACTCCTAAACCTTGTCAACAGCCTTCCCAGAAGAGTTGAAGCTGTTATAGTTGCAAAGGGTGGGCCAACTCAATATTGAACCCTACGGACTAAGACTGGGATGCCATTAAAGTTCAAGTGCGTGTAAAGGTGTCCCAACAGTGGCGTCGGGAGGTGGGGGCTGGGGGGGGGGAGCTGGAGCCCCTAATGGGACCCCAAAAAGCCCTGAGTCTCGGCCATTTATAAACAATTATTAGCCCAGAGTCACCCAAGAGAGTGCGGCGGGGATCGATCTGAGCAGCGAGCACAAAGTCCGGTCACGTGAGCGGAGGCGCCTAACTTCCAAGTCTATTGGACGTCACACGGTCCCGCCCGCGATCCCAGCATTGAACCAGTGAGACGTCCATCATAGGCACTGCCATGTCCACTAAAAATCAGCCCACAGCAAGCTTGTACCAGAGACATTTTACAGGCGGGGGGAGGGGACACTGTAATGCCCCGTACACACGGTGGGAAATTCCGACCACAAAATCCGTTGTTTTTTTTTCCGACGGATTTTGGCCTACACTGGTGTTGCATACACACGGTCGGACAAAGTTGTCGGAAAAACCGATCACTCTGAACGTGGTGACGTTTGTTGCGTACAACGGGACTACGTAGAGGCTAGTAGCCAATAGCTTTGGTCTTGTAATGTGATCTGAGCATGCGTGGCACTTTGTCCGTCGGAATTCGCTACACACGTTCGGAAAAAGTCCGATCGGACTTTGTTGTCGGAAAATTTGAGAGCAGGATCTCAATTTTTTTCCGACGGAAAAAGTCCGATGGAGCCCACACACGGTCGATTTTCCGACAACATGGTCCGATAGGACATTTTTCGTCAGAAATTCCGACCGCGTGTACGGGGCATTAGAAACGCATTGGATGTGATGGGTTGCTGGAGTCAGAATCCAACTTTATTACCTGCTATCGGGTGTTGATTTTTTTTTTTTTGGCAAACAGCACAAATCAGGTGATAGTAAATCATTGCAAAAGTAATGAATAGACGAGATTTTCTCTTTGCATAAATATGAAGGATTGCTGCGTGTGGCCTTTTAACTCTTTAGCAGGAGAGGCGGACGGCGGACCTCCCCGGAGCCGTGTCATCCCATCGCTCATCCGAGGTCAGCGCAGCTATTGAGTATCTGTCATTGCGGCCCCCTCTCCGTAATATATGGCGGTATCAGCGATCGCTTGACACGGGATGATGACAAATCTCATTTCATATCATTTATCTCCTCTAACAAGGCGCACTTCTCTCTCCTGCTTAGAGACGGCAGGGACTCGTGACAACGTCCTCCAGGGGACATTCCCTGACACATCGTAAATAAGCATTTACAACACATAAACCAATCCCAATAATAGGCCGTAGTGTCACCCCGGGGGGAGAGAGCGAAGGATGGAACGTGAAATACATATTATCCTCCAGCTCAATGATTGTTCTCTTTTTTTTTAAAAACAGAACTTCAGCCTTCCCTTTAGTCTTGCACAGTTGTAGCGGCTTCTCTCCTGGACTGCAATGGCTTTCTCTGATTTCACTGCACACTGTGAGCTTCTCACAATGTGCATTAGAAGCTGCAGGAAGTCAGATAGAGCTCCGCCCTCATTTCCTGGCTGGAGGACATCCAGCCTAGTCCTTTTCTCCCCAGCCTGACTGTCCCTTGGCCTGGCCCCTTGATTGCATGTAATTGCATAGAGAAGCACACCAAGATATAAAAGACACAAATTAATGCATCTCTGCATTTTCAATATGTAGCACCCTTTAGTGTGTGCTAGAATTAGAAAAGGTGAACCATACTCTGATTCACATTGTATGTTGGTGAGTCTTAATTGGGTCAGGGGAGTTTAGGGCTGAATGACTCATCCTGGCAGCTCTCTGGTGCCTCCCCCTGGTCTGGAAGGTTGGAGAAGCTTCTAGAATTAGAGGGTGGGAGTTAGGAGGAGCTGCCATGCATATTTATGAGGCCTCAGCCGATCTCCGGTAATGGGCTGGCAGGGGGCAGAGAGTGCCTCATAAATAGACATGGGCCATTCCACCAGGGGCAGTCAGGTGGAAGATGGAGATGCAGTGTTGAGGAGGCTGGCGTGGCCCTGAGGGGTGAGTCTGGGAGGGTGTCCTGCCTTGGGCCAGGGCATGCATGCTGGAAGAATCCTACTAAAACACAAGGGAGGAGGTCTTCCTGGAGGCACAGGAGCAAGAGAGGACAGAGTGAGTAGATCAACACAAAGGGGGAAGACTGCCACATGTAGCCAGTCTCACTTGAAGATAGCAGTGGGCTTTAGTCTTCAGTCCTTCCCTAAGAGATCTCCTGAGAATCAGCCGGGTGGCCTGGTGAAGAGTCAGCCGGGTGGGCTGGTGAAGAGTCAGCCGGGTGGGCTGGTGAAGAGTCAGCCGGGTGGACTGGTGAAGAGTCAGCTGTGTGGACTGGCTGCATTGCTGGGCACTGATGAGGCTGCATTTGCTGGGCACTGGGAAGGCTGCTTCGCTGGCCACTGGTAAGACTGCATTGATGGGCACTGGTAAGGCTGCATTTGCTGGGCACTGGTAAGGCTGCATTGATGGGCACTGGTAAGGCTTCATTGATGGGCACTGGTAAGGCTGCATTGCTGGGCACTGGTAAGGCTGCATTGCTGGGCACTGGTGAAGCTGAATTTGCTGGGCACTGGTAAGGCTACAATGCTGAGCACTGATCAGGATGCATTGCTGGACACTGGTAAGGCCGCATTGCTGGACACTGGTAAGGCTGCACTGATGGGCACTGGTAAGGCTGCATTGATGGGCACTGGTAAGGCTACAATGCTGAGCACTGATCAGGCTGCATTGCTGGACACTGGTAAGGCCGCATTGCTGGACACTGGTAAGGCTGCACTGATGGGCACTGGTAAGGCTGCATTGATGGGCACTGGTAAGGCTAATTCGCTGGGCACTGGTAAGGCTGCATTGATGGGCACTGGTAAGGCTGCATTGATGGGCACTGGTAAGGCTGCATTGCTGGGCACTGGTAAGGCTGCATTGCTGGGCACTGGTAAGGCTGCATTGCTGGGCACTGGTGAAGCTGAATTTGCTGGGCACTGGTAAGGCTACAATGCTGAGCACTGATCAGGATGCATTGCTGGACACTGGTAAGGCCGCATTGCTGGACACTGGTAAGGCTGCACTGATGGGCACTGGTAAGGCTGCATTGATGGGCACTGGTAAGGCTGCATTGATGGGCACTGGTAAGGCTGCATTTGCGGGGCACTGGTAAGGCTAATTCGCTGGGCACTGGTAAGGCTGCATTGATAGGCACTGGTAAGGCTGCATTGATGGGCACTTGTAAGGCTGCATTGCTGGGCACTGGTAAGGCTGCATTGCTGGGCACTGGTGAAGCTGAATTTGCTGGGCACTGGTAAGGCTACAATGCTGAGCACTGATCAGGCTGCATTGCTGGACACTGGTAAGGCTGCATTGCTGGACACTGGTAAGGCTGCACTGATGGGCACTGGTAAGGCTGCATTAATGGGCACTGGTAAGGCTGCATTGCTGGACACTGGTAAGGCCGCATTGCTGGGCACACACACACTTTTTTATTTTTGAGGTGGGGGGGATCTTGGGTGAGTTCCCACACTTTTTTCCTAGGACTTGACCCCTGGTACAAAGCACTTCAAAGGAACCCGCAATAGTATCCACATATACTAAAACCACGTAGGTGCCAGCCCGGTCCCCAGCCGTAACAAAATTAAGATGAAAGATGAAGGTAGCAGCACTCTGAAGTGGAAAAAAACGTCTTTTGAATAAAACGACAAAAAAACTCTCAGTTCCAGGGGCAGCCAGTAAATGCGTTTCACACGTCAGTATTTATTCATTACTGAATGTTCCATGAATGCTCTCCCACTTAAGACAGCAACACAGAGTGCAGGGGCCAGGACCAGCATGCAAAATATACAAAGCACTAGGGTCAGATGCAGTGGCGGCTCATGGTTTTCTGTTTGAGGGGGCGGCAAACACCCATAAGATACCGTAAAGAAAAACTGCTCTTGCTGTAATACTCACCTTCAATCTTGGAGCTGTCCCTCGCATTACGCCTTTCTTCTCCACAAGTGTCCTCAGTTTTATCTTTGCATGTCCAAGCATCTAAGGAGGGTTTTCTATGGGGTGGTGGTGCAGTATAGGGTTCTCATTCAGAAGGAGAAGAAAGTCTTTGGGTGTGGGGCAAAGGGGGGTCCTTGGGCCCATCACGGAGAAGGGGAAGAAGGTCTTTTGGGTATAGGGCAGAAGAGGGTCCTCACAGGTATGGAGAAAGAAGGTCCTTGGGGGTGGGGGAGAAGAGGGTCATTACAGGGATGGTGGAAGAAGGTCCTTGGGGGTGGGGCAGAAGAGAGTCCTTATGGGGATGGCAGAAGAGGATCCTCATGGGGGCGAGAGAAGAAGGTCCTTGGGGGTGAGGCAGAATAGAGTCATCTGGGGCAACACATAGGCAAGAGTTGGGATTTCAACCCCTATGAATCTGTCTAGATGTTCACATTTCCTTCGAAGAGTTACAAAACCATGAACTGCAACGTTTTCTTCTTATTTATACACTCACATCCCCTGAGCTCCATATCTATCTCCTTATCTTCTGTGCTAAACAAAACTGTTTTCTTTTGTTTAGGTGGTAGCATTTGGCAGAGGTTGGTCCTCACGGAGATGGGGGAAGAAGGTCCTTGGGGGTTGGGCAGAAGAGAGTCCTCATGGGGATTGGGGAAGAAGAACGTCTTTGGGTGTGGGGCAAAAGAGGGTCCTCATGGGGATGGGGTAAGAAGGTCCTTGGGTGTGGGGCAGAGGAGGATCCTCACGGGGATGGTGGAAGAAGGTCCTTGGGGATGAGGCAGAAGAGGATCCTCATGGGGATGGGGGAAGAAGGTCCTTGGGTGTGGGGCAGAAGAGAGTCCTCATGGAGATGGGGGAAGAAGGTCCTTGGGTGTGGGGCAGAAGAGGATCCTCATGGGGGCGAGAGAAGAAGGTCCTTGGGGGTGAGGCAGAATAGAGTCATCTGGGGCAACACATAGGCAAGAGTTGGGATTTCAACCCCTATGAATCTGTCTAGATGTTCACATTTCCTTTGAAGAGTTACAAAACCATGAACTGCAACGTTTTCTTCTTATTTATACTTTCACATCTCCTGAGCTCCATATTTATCTCCTTATCTTCTGTGCTAAACAAAACTTTTTTTCTTTTATTTAGGTGGTAGCATCTGGCAGAAGTTGGTCCTCATGGAGATGGGGGAAGAAGGTTCTTGAGGGTTGGACAGAAGAGGGTCCTCATGGGGATGGGGGAGAAGGTCCTTGGGTGCGGTGCAGAAGAGTGTCCACAGTGGATGGGGGAAGAGGGTCCTCACTGGGATGGTGGAAGAAGGTCCTTGGGGGTGAGGCAGAAGAGAGTCCTCATGGGGATGGGGGAAGAAGGTCCTTGGGTGTGGGGCAGAAGAGGATCCTCATGGGGCGAGAGAAGAAGGTCCTTGGGGGTGAGGCAGAAGAGAGTCCTCATGGATATGGGGGAAGAAGGTCCTTGGGTGAGGGGCAGAAGAGGATCCTCATGGGGATTGGGGAAGAAGGTCCTTGGGTGTGGAGCAGAAGAGGATCCTCATGGGGGCGAGAGAAGAAGGTCCTTGGGGGTGAGGCAGAAGAGAGTCTTCATGGATATGGGGGAAGAAGGTCCTTGGGTGAGGGGCAGAAGAGGATCCTCATGGGGATGGGGGAAGAAGGTCCTTGGGTGTGGGGCAGAAGAGGATCCTCATGGGGGCGAGAGAAGAAGGTCCTTGGGGGTGAGACAAAATAGAGACATCTGGGGCAACACATAGGCAAGAGTTGGGATTTCAACCCCCTGAATCTGTCTAGATGTTCACATTTCCTTCGAAGAGTTACAAAACCATGAACTGCAATGTTTTCTTCTTATTTATACATTCACATCCCCTGAGCTCCATATTTATCTCCTTATCTTCTGTGCTAAACAAAACTTTTTTCTTTTGTTTAGGTGGTAGCATTATGAAAGCTGTGGCTTTTTGCCCGAGTCTCATTGCCAGCCGCCGCTTGAAGTTTTGTCTCGCGACGGCGCTCCGCTCTGAACCGTTCTTTCATCTAACGGAAATTAATTGATAAAAAGAAAATGTTTGATGTCATTCCTGGATCTGATAAGAATTTTTATCTCTTGGCCATTTCACGACTTAATTAGAAGAAACAAACTATGTCTTTTCATTTCTTTTTATGCTTTAAAATGTTATTTGATCGTTGTACCTTGTAAAACTCCAGTCAAACGAGAACATTTTGCATTCAAAGCTCGGAAAACATACGTATATTTAGTAGAAGACAGAGTGGGGAAGGATTGGCACCCCCTGCCATGTTTGTAGTGCCATCTGTGTGCCCATTGGGGGGCGAGATTTTACTCACTTCCAGTCAGCACAGGACATTATGCTAAATTTCTCCAACACAGACAAAAAGAATACTTCAGTTTAACCCCTTAAAATATAACTGAAGGCAAGTGGAGTGAATAGACTAGAGAGGGATTAGAACCCCTGTCCGATTTTTACTGTTGTCCACTCCCCCGTTAAAAATAAATGTTTTTCCTTTAAAGTGGTATTCAACCCGAAAGCAAGCTTTATTATATTGCAGCTTACCAATTAGATGTGGAGGCTGCATTGGTTTTCTTTTTTGGATTTCCTTCCCCTTATTTTCACCTGGTGATCCATCCAGCAAGTTTGTTGCTTTGCAAAAGAACCCCCCCCCCTGCAGATGTATCAGTTTACAAGGATTATACAAACTATTTAACACTGGCAGGGGTACCAACAATGGTCAGCTTTTATTTATATACGTAAAACCTTTATTCCCAAATAGAAAAAAAAAGAACAGTTTGCTGTAATTATAAAGTATTAGCCGGAGTTTGGCTTCAATTTGATAGTGTATCTAAATCTGCTAATACATATGACACTCCCCTCCCCCCCAGACTGACAATGCTGCTGTCTGTTGTGCTCCCTGTGCTCCTTCATTCAGAGTTGGGGGGGGGGGGCACTCTAATACAGGAGGTGTGTTACTGGCCAGGTTACCAGGTGAGAACAGAAGGAAAAAAGCCTAAAAAAAAAAGAAAACTAATTTCAATTTAGCATTTAATAGACCAGGCCTATTTCTGACCTTTGTTGCTTAAAATCAGTATTTTTTGCTAGAAAATTACTTAGAACCCCCAAACATTTTATATATATATATATATATATATACAATAATATTATTATTATTATATATATTATAAAAATAATAAAAATATTAATAAAAATAATAATATCAATATTTATAATAATAATTATATATATATATATATATATATATATATATATGTATATAGTATTATTATTATATATTATTTTTTTTTTTATATAATCTTTATTTTGAAAATAAACATGTAAACATACATACAGAGCAAAAAGACCAAACAAAACAAAGGCCAGGTAACAGGAACCATTGGTAACAAGTGCATCGTGTAGCCATTAGGGATCTTACTTGGAGCGAGGGGTAGATCATGAACTGTATGTGACTATCCGGCCACCAGGGGCGGTTCACAGGGATGTGTTTATTAGCATATCAGACCCGTGGTATGAGTTCAAGCATCCTTAGTCCATCCCTGGCCTCTCCGGTGGACCATGTCAGAAACGTGGATCTCCAATCGGAGACCTGACTTTAAGCCTCGGTTCCGGAGTCCCTTTTGCCTACTACGCTTAAATATTGTAAAGGGAACCTGCTTCGAGAAGAGAGAGAAAAGAATAAGGGATAGGTTAAGCAGATAGATTAGCAGAAAATGAGAGGGAGGAGAAAAATAAAAGGGGGGGGGGTGTTCACATCCGCTGCTATGCTACTTTAATCTGAGTTGCTGAGGGGCATCCAGCGCTCTCTGGCATCCTAGTGTCCCTTATCTTACTGCTTTCTGTCTCTTTACGTGGGAGGGGTCCCCAATGGAGGGGGTCCCGAGGAGGTATAATGTATCCATGTAGCCCAGATGGCGTAGAACTTTTCGTATCTATCTTTGCACTTCGCCATCCACTCCTCCGCGGCCATGATATTATCGACTAGCTTCACCCATTCTGCTCGGGTGGGTGTCCTGGGCGTCTTCCAGTGAATTGGAATCAGCCTCCTAGCCGCATTAAGCAGGTGGGGTAAAACAGATTTGCTATATCTGCTGAGAGGAATGGTGGGGAAGTGCAACAGCGATTCCAGTGGGGAATCCGGAAGTTCCAGGTCCAGTATCTGTTTAATCTGAGCGTGAATATCCCGCCAGAAGGGTCTCAGGACGGGGCACTCCCACCATATGTGGAGGAACGAGCCTCTGAGACCGCAACCTCTCCAGCATGTATCCGGCAAAGATGGGTACATCCTGGTGAGCCTGGTTGGCACTCTGTACCATCTAGTTAGAAGCTTATAACTATTTTCCTGCATTTTTGTGTCTACTGTACTGGAGTGCGTAAGTTTATACATGTGCTCCAGCTGAGGTCGCGTGAAGACGCGCTGAAGATCCCTCTCCCAGTCTCTGATAAAGGTTGGCTTCTCTTCCACCTGCTGTGCCTGTAACAATTCATACAGTACTGAGATAGCGTGTGGAGTGGCTTCCTCTGCCATGCACAACTGCTCAAATGGCGAGGCCTGGGTGGGTGACCTAACTCCGTGTGGAAGGTTGGCTATGAAGTGCTGGAGCTGCCTATGGCGCCAGTCGTCCATTAGGAAGGGGCCGTACTGAGCCCTCAGGGTTTCTATGGGCAACAGTCCCTGCTCCTGGACAAATCTGCCACATCTGGGCTCCCCGTCCGCCGCCCACGTCCGAAAGAAAGACGGGTGTTCCCCTGGAGTGAACCAGGGGAAGCCGCCTAGTGGTGCCAGGGGGGAGGTTGGTCGAGCCAGCCTTCCTCCCCTGTTTAGGGCATCCCATATCGTCAGTGCATGGGAGGCTAACGGGGACACCAGGGTGGACAGGCCCCTGTGCTCTTTGGGGACCCATGGGGCATGAGCCAAATTTCGACCTGCCAGAGACTTATCCAGGGGGACCCAGAGTTTGTGAGTGACATTATGACACCAGTCCAGAATGCGTTGCAGGGCCACTGCTTCATAGTACCTGCGAATTACCGGAACCCCCAGGCCTCCCTTAGCTTTGGGGCGTTGCAGTATGCGGAGTGCCAGCCTAGGGCATTTCCCACTCCATATATACTGAGAGAACATACTGTTGAGGCTTGAGAAAAACGCCTTTGGTAAGGCAATCGGCACCATTTGCAAGAGGAACAGTATGCGAGGAAGCACATTCATTTTGAGGATGCTGACTCGGCCCATCCATGAGAATGCTGTCTTGTCCCAGTTTTTAAGGTCTGTTTTGACAGTGGTGAGTAGTGGGGTATAATTACAGTCATATAGCTGTGAACATTTCTTAGGTAAGTATATTCCCAGGTATTTAAGTGATGTGGGGCACCATGTAAAAGATAAAGCAGCCTGCAACCTTGTACGCAGGTCTGAGGGTATGTTTAGGGAGAGAATCTCGGATTTGTTATAATTGATTTTGAAGTGTGACAGCTCGTTGAATTCCTGTAGTTCGGTCATGATACTGGGCAGCGATATAAGGGGGTCAGTGACGTAGAATAATACGTCATCCGCATACGCCGATAGTTTGTGTTCCGTCTGCCCAACCGAGAATCCTTTGATATTGTTGTTCCTACGGATTCTATTAAGGAGGGGTTCTAGGGTGAGGGCAAAGACTAGCGGGGACAGCGGGCAGCCCTGGCGTGTCCCATTCTTAATAGGGAAAGGGTCTGATAGGAGCCCATTCACCTTCACCTTGGCGGACGGGGAGCTATATAGGGAGGAGATCCATGTCAGCATATTAGGTCCGAGGCCGAGCCTCTTCAGCACCGCCTTCATGTAGGTCCAATCCACCCTGTCAAATGCCTTCTCGGCATCAGTGGAAAGCAAGAGACAGGGGTGCTTCACCCCCTGGGATTCCACCCAGTGGATCAGCTGGAGTGCCCTATTGGAGTTGTCCCTGGCTTCTCGGCCCGTGATGAAGCCGGTCTGGTCGGGGCCAACCACTGTCGGGAGGATTGGCTTGAGTCTGTTAGCCAATATCTTGGCCAGGATTTTAATATCAGTATTGAGAAGCGATATGGGCCTGTAGTTGCCTGGTAAGGTGTGGTCTTTCCCTTCTTTTGGGAGTACCGTAATGTGTGCCATTAGAGCTTCCGAGGGCATTCCCATGCCCTGGGCTAGAGCCGTAAAGTATTTACACATGTGGCCTGCAAGTACTCCTGAGTACTTTTTATAATAAGTATTGGTGTATCCGTCCGGACCTGGACTTTTCCCGTTAGGGAGGTCTTTTATCACTGCCTGTATTTCAGCCACCGTAATTGGGTCCTCCAGCTGTGCGCAGATTGAGGCACTCAGCTGAGGGCATTGGGCTTCCTCCAAGTATTGCTCAATACGAGCATTCCTTTGGGTTTCCGAAGACCCAGGTAATGTGGCTGGTAGGTTGTACAGCTGGGCATAGAAGTCTCTAAACATACTTGCTATCTTTGAGGAATGTACCACTGGCTCCCCTGTAGATGTGTTGAGCTTATGTACGTGGCCTGCATCTTTCTGGCGTTTGAGGGCCCTGGCTAGCAGTCTCCCACATTTGTTGCCAAATTCATAGAACTTGTGCGACAAGTGGCGTAAACGGGCTTTGATTTTGGCCTCTAGGAGTGTCGCTAATTCTTGCCTAAGGGAGTGTAGTTCTGCTGTCTGAGAGGGGGTGACCTTCTTTTTGTGTACTAGTTCCGCTGAGCGTATTTTGGCTAGGAGCTTCTGCATGTCTCCCTCCCTGGCCTTCTTCAATCGGGTCCCCTGGGAGATCAGTTCCCCTCTCACCACTGCCTTGTGTCCCTCCCAGACTGAGCCCATGCTGACTTCCTCTGGGGGATTTTCCCGGAAATACAGGGAGATGGTGTCCAGCACCCCTTTCAGTGCCACCACGTCATCCAGTATGCCGTCGTTCAGGCGCCAGTTCCATGTCCGTGCCTCCATAAACTGTGGGCGCAGGGAAATGGAGACAGGCGCGTGGTCAGAGATAGTAATGGAGCCTATGGAGGCTTTTGTTAGGGAGTCTAGGGAGTATTGATCTAGCAGCAGGAAGTCTATACGTGTGTAAACACCGTGGGTGGGCGAGAAGTAGCTATAGTCCCTGTCACTTGGGTGGAGGATCCTCCAGCAGTCCACCAGGTGATGGGTCTGTAGAGACTTCTTGAAATGTTTCAGAAAGGCGAAGGAATGTGTTGAGCGTCCCTGTGACGTGTCTATCTGTGGGTCTGGGCTGACATTAAAGTCTCCCCCCAAAATCAGTTGACCTTCGCGAAAGGAAGCGAGGGTCTCCAGCGTTGTATCTATAAAGGTAAGCTGTTTGCTGTTAGGGGCGTACAAAGCTGCAAGCGTGTACTTCTGATTATAGATGGTGCCCTTAACAAATACATATCTACCTGCCGGATCTAGCATTTGGTCCTCCATGATAAAGGGACAGTGCTTATGTACAGCTATAGCCACCCCTCCAGATTTAGGGCGAGGAGAGTTGCTAAGGTACCATGATTTATAGAGGTGCGTGGGTAAGCGGGGGACCGAGTCAGCATGAAAATGGGTTTCCTGTAAGAAAACAAAGTGTGCTCCCATACGTTTCATCTCAAGCCACAACTTACTGCGTTTCGCCGGTGAGCCCAGGCCTCGGACATTGTAGGATACGACCTTTAAATCAGCCATGGTGGTGGTTCAGAGGGTGAGCCGGAGGTCTCGGCCCAGGGGGAGAGGGTATCAGCAGCGCGTCCGTGCCAGAGTAGTGGGCACTGTCGGCACTCAGGTGTATGCAGGGTCCTAAAAGAAAAACCATAGTTACAGCGGATGTGGTAGACATGGGGAGGGGAGATAGCAAAGAAGCAAAAACAGAAGCAAGAGCACAATAAGAAATAAAACATGTTGCCTTACAGGCACAACTCAGTGCAACTAGTCTCCTGGTCGGGGAACCCCACCCCCCCCCAACAAGGGGAAACGGTGGGGTCCAGCGAGCAGAAACATTTCCCAAAAAGGGAACATCACTCCAAGGAGTAGTCCTACTGGGGGGTAGTGGTATAGCACGCAAAGCGAGACCGCCGTGCGACCCACCAACAGTGTATATGGCTCAATCTACCCATGGAGGGCTAAACAAGTAAACGTAGTGGTATCCGGCATGGGGTAGAGAGTCTGCTGCAAAGTGGAACGGCAGCTATGAGGGGAGTTTCAAAAGAAGCTGGGCAAAGTCTTTTCCGACATCAGAGTGGGGAGCAGTTAATCAGGCTTCCTCCTGTGGTGGGCGCCTAGGTGATCCATGTTCAGACATGCTTCTTCTGTTTCCGCGTCGGCGTCTGCGGCGGCCTTGCCTCCACTGATCAGGTTGTCTGGGGAGAGGGATGGCGGGCGATGTCCTCCAGTCTGGGATGTCCACAGGTGGAAGGCCCAGGTCCTCCAGGAAGCGGGGCAGGTCAGCTTTGGTGCGGAGGGTGTATTGCCTACCCTCCTTGGTCGCAGAGAGGCTGAATGGGAAGCCCCATCTGTAGGGCAGTTGGGCATCTTGCAGGGAGGCCAATAGCGGTTTAAGTGCCCGGCGTTGCATCAGGGTGCGCCTTGATATGTCTGGGAAGAAAGTCAGTTTGGCGCCATCAAAGTCCACGTGACGGACTCCTCTGACTTGATTCATGATGCGCTCCTTAAGCGAGTATTTATGCAACTTGCATATAATGTCTCTGGGTCTATCCGGGTCATCTGAAGGGGGTCTCAGGGCCCTATGAGCTCGGTCAATTTCAATGTGTGCCGGGGCCTGACGGCCCAGTATCTGCTTAAAGACCCCTTGCAAAGTAGGTACAATGTCCCTTGGTCCAGTTGCCTCAGGTAGGCCTCTGATGCGTATGTTAACCCTGCGGCTCCTGTTCTCAAAATCATCCATTTGATCTAGCAATGCCTCCAGCCTGCGATCCTGTCTGTCGCACCGGTCAGTCAGAGCTTGCAGTGTGGGGGCAGTTTCATCCCATTGCACCTCAAGTGTTTCCACTCTCTCCCCCAGGTGGGCTGTGTCAGCCTGCAGGTTCTCAATGTCCTGTCTCAGGGCCTTCTCTACCCTGTTTGCAAACCTCTCTAGGTCTGCTGCGGTGGGGAGGGATAAAATGTGGGAGCGAATGTCCTTGTCCTCCCATGGGTCTCCCTTAGCTGCTGGCCCTTCCATGCTCTCTGACCCTGAGGGAGAGGAGGGGGCCGGTGGTGATAGCACAGGCATGTGTGGGGAGCCGGTGGGGGAGGCCGCTGCGGCCGCGTGGGTGCTGGGCGCCATCTTGGCTGTACTTGCCGGTTCGTTGCGGGCCCCGAAGTAATTGTCCAGGGACTCGGCCCGGCTCCTCGGAGTCCTCTGTGGCTGCGGGGATGTCTTCCGCTTCGGAGGCATCGTTGTGCGGTGTTTTTATCTCCCTCAGAGCCGCCGTTCAGGCTCTGTATGTGGCGGGTCTCACGGAGCTCCTCACAAGCACGTCCTCACTCGCGCATGCCGTAGCCACGCCCCCCATTATATATTATTATAATAATATTTATAACAATAAAAATAATAATAAAAATAATACTGTTAATATTTATAATAATAATTTATATATATATATATATATATATATATATATATATATATATATATATTATATATTTTAAAAATATATGTTTAGCAGAGACGCTGGAAAATAAAATGGCGGTTGTTTTACATCACACTGTATTTGTTTAGCAGTCTTACAAAAGCAATTGAAAAAAAAAATAAACAGTAAAGTTATAGAAGAAGAACCACAATGGAGAGTAAAAAAGCAAACTTTTTTGTTGCCAACATCCCAAATATATTGTATATTTAAAGAATGGGACTTTAAGGGTGAACTTTTGAAAACACAGTATTTTGAAAACATAGAAAAATGTATTATTCTTAGGGCTGTGGAAATTAAAGATTAATTCCTTAATCAATTAATATTTTTGATCGATCAAAATTCTTTTGATCGGTACTTACCTCTCCACGGCTTCCGGATCTTCAGGGAGTTCCGTCGGAGATCCGGTGACGTTACAGACATCGACGTCACCAGACTGCTCCCCCTTCCTCAAGTGCCTCTGTCTGCTATCGAAGGGAAGGGAGGAGGAGTCTGGTGACGTTGAAGTTCTGATTGAACGTAACACGTACGGGGGAGGAGCTATACATGAAGTCACCCGCTGCTGCCCTACAGAACTAACACGTTTGTCGGCTTTACATGCTGTGTTTTTTATCATCTTTATTTTTTTTGTCGTTTTTTTTAGTAGTTCTATTACGGTCAATGGAAACTCAATTAAATCTTATACTTAAGCGGTGAGCACTTAGATCTTTTCTTTCTACCCATGACCTGCGTCATTGCTGAGATCTAAGGAGACGTGAGAGAAGTTTATGGTCCGTGTTAACCATTTTGATACCCGCTTGCATGACCACCTGTTTGCACAGGGGTCCATGCCATAAGGTGAGAGTGATTAGTTAGACCGGAGGTGGAGGGATTGTCACGCTACTGTGGAAAAAAATTACTTACATCAGTGCTACAGTTTGAATTTAAAACGTATTTGTGAACTGTGAAGTTAAATCCTGGATTGTGGAAACTAACTAGTGTCGGGTGATTGTATACAGTATATACCATGTTTACCACTGACTAATGCAGAGTTACAATGCAAGGAGATCAGCTAAAAGTAGTTGGATCTGTATGTGCGTTATAATTAATAGAAATTAGTCGATTAATCGATTTAAAAAAGAAAATCGATTCATCGAACACAAAAATTTTAATCAGTAACAACCCTAATTATTTTATAAAACAGTGTGATGGTGTGAGACAACACCATACATAAAATAGTACATAATATCCATATAGTATGAGAAAAACATTTCTCCTATAACCCGACACCTTTTGGGAAATTTGGGGTGAAGCCCTTCTTCAGGGACACGGAGGAGATAATAGTGGGAGATGCTCTGGAATAGAGAAAACAAAGTATAGAGTTTGAGAATAAAACAGAGCAGGTGTGTTAAAATATGGAACATCACAGCCAAAAAGTATTACCTCTAGCTGCAGGCATCACCCTGGTACAACCACTTCCTTAAAGTGACATACAGGTACATGATTTTGCGGGAAGTAGTTAAAGTGGTTGTAAAGGTTTTACCTTCATGAATTCTATGCATGAAGGTAAGAAACCTTCTGTGTGCAGCAGCCCCCCCCCCCAGTCCCCCTAATACCTACCTGAACCCCTATTGATCCCGTGATGTGCATGAGAGCCTTGCCTCTCCAGGGACTCATACTCCCGATTGGCTTTTGGCAGGAGCCAATGGCTTGTCAATCACAGCCAGTGAGCCAATCAGGAGACAGAGGAGATGGGGCTAAGCCGCAGTTTCATGTGTGAATGGACACACAGAGCTGCGGCTCGGGAGTGTGCTTGCTTGGGCGCCCCCACAGCAAGCTGCTTACTGTGGGGGCACCCAGGCAGAAGGGAGAGGCCAGGAGCACAAACAATTGTATTTATTAGCCCCTGTTAAACAGGGGCAGAAAAATTCGACCTTGGGTGGTGGTGTTAATGCCCTAAACCAAAAATATTGTTGGAAGCTAGCATCATCAAGATTGAGGAGAAATAGGATGGTCCGCATAGGCAGACTTCAAGGGATCCCAGATCCATAGCAAATTCAATCAGTTACATCAGTATCAGGTGCTTGATAGCTGCTGATCCAAGACTGACTCATTTTTATGAATGTGAGACAATCAACGGAGTCTGTGGACAGGCGCACACTTTGATTCATTACAAACCCTCCAACAGCACTGAATGTGCTTTCAGAAAGCACGCTAGATGCAGGACAGGCCAGTAGCTCAATTGCATATTGAGCAAGTTCTGGCCAGTGGTCCATCCTCAAGACCCAGTAACCCAGTGGATGCTCTGTTGGAAAGGTCTCCAAGTCTGCTCTTGTTCCTAGATATTCCTGCACCATATAATGCAGACGCTGGCGATGGTTGCTTGAACCGATCAGACCTTGGCGCTGAGGACTGAAAAATTGTTGAAAGGCATCGGTCAGCTCCTCACCTTCTCCACCAGTCTTCCTCTGACTGAACGAAGCCTCAGCAACATGTTGTCAAGCACCAGGAAATGGTAACCTCCCAGGGTCTGGAAATGCGTTACACAAACCTTTCTTCAAGGCCTCCTGAAGATATTTCATCCTCTGCTCCCTCTGGGAAGGCAGGATGAGTTCTGCAACTTTACCCTTCTGTATTTAGAAAAGTACCCACAAGCAATGGAGATCTGAAAATTGGGTTTAGGCAACAATTACATGAATAGAAGACCCCTTCTCATGAAGACTGTAGGTTTGGTTTCCACCATAAATGCTGCTACTCCTATTTCTGCAGAATGTCATCCTTTGTTTCCCTTTAGCCCCGGTTCACATTGGAGGCGGGTTTCAAATCGTGCGAGTTCAGCTGAACTCAAAACCAAATTGTATTGCGAGTTCGGGGGGCAATTTGAAAGATATCTGTGCAGGTTCATGCACAGATGTCTATTGAAACCACCCCCCAAAGTGGCCAGAAGTAGCGCTGAAACTACTTTTGGAAATGAGTGCGGCGCCGCAAACTCTGTGTCGCACCGATTCGGACGGTGCCGTTGTCGGCAATAGGCTGCAGTTTGGCATACAAGATGACAAATCGCATGTCAAATTGTCCCGGTGTGAATGGGGGCTTATAGTAACATAATCAGGTGGATAAAAAACACATGTCCATAGAGAGTTCAACCAAAAATCAAAAATATAAAATCTATGAAAAAAATGTAATAATCTTTCACCTTGAAAAAACACAGTTGATCCAGTGGAAGGCGAAACAATCCTTATTAAAGAGTATTTCGATTACTTTTTCTTACTTCCACTTAGAGAGTGAATTAGTAAACTGCATAAAGTCGTTAAGATATCTGATTTCCATTAGGGATCAGAAGGGATTTATTTTTTCCGTTAATGTAAATTGACCCACCAAAGACAATCGGATGACGCTCTGGACAAACAACATTATGCAGCTTACAAATTCATTTTCCAATTGGGAGTCACCTGAATGTATTCAAAAAAATGTGCTGGAGGTAGGGGTTTCATGTTCAGGTTAAATCTACCATAAGCCCCATACACACGGTCGGATTTTCCGATGGATTCTGTCCTATCGGACAATGTTGTCGGAAATTCCGACCGTGTGTAGGCACCATCGGACAGTGTACGTCGGATTGTCCGACGGACAAAGTCCTATCTCCTGCTGGATAGATTTTTCGACAACAAAGTCCGATCATACCAAATCCGATCGTGTGTATCGAATTCCGACGGACAAAGTGCTACGCATGCTCAGATCACATTACAAGACCAAAGCTATTGGCTACTAGCCTCTACGTAGTCCCGTCGTACGCAACAAACGTCACCACGTTCAGAACGACCGTGTGTATGCAACACCAACATCGGACAAAGTACGACGGACATGATTCGACGGACCTGGTCCGCGGATAATCCGAGCGTGTGTATGGGGCATTAAAGTGGTGTTTCCACCCAAAAAATCATTAAAAAAAAATAAAAATAATTGGAAAAAATATTTTTTTTTACTCACCTCTAAATGCCTGTTGCTAGGGGGTCCCTCATAGTCTGCCACCTTCAGTGCCTGGGCACTGACATCACTTCCCCTCGGCGCCGCACAGTCATCTGAGACCTGTCATGTGACCCAGATGACTGAGCGTCGTATCACGGCGCACGGTGCCGCTTGCGCATGCGCAGTGGGTGCCCGGCTGTGAAGCCACAGCCGGGTGCCCACAGTAAACATGCCGGCGCTGCGAGCGGATCGGGAACGAGGGGGGGCTTCGTTCCCCTGCATCGTTGGATCCTGGGACAGGTAAGTGTCCGATTATTAAAAGTCAGCAGCTGCAGTATTTGTATCTGCTGACTTTAAAAAAAAATGTTTTAATGGGCACACCGCTTTAAGGAGAAGAGGCAAATTCTGAAAAGTCAATCATGCTTTGTTTGCTTTTTAAAATTTTGCAACCTTCTAAAATCCAGAATTTCCCAGTCAGAAGTTCTATTACGGTCAATGGAAACTCAAACCAAGTTGCAAACAAGTATAAAGCAGCATGTAAGTGGGGCCTCGTGGTTGACTGGTTTTGGCACCAAAGCACTAATCTCTACCCCCGCTCCAGCCTTGCAAGAACACTATGACTCCTGCTGAGGCCGAACCCTCTGCCATCTTGTGCCCTGCTCCTTGCCATAGGTCTCCACGCGTCATTCACAGCCATAGACCTTTGTATTTCCAAGGAAGGAATGTTCAAAAATATAAGTAGTTTTGCTGCACTTTACTGGTGGTGTTCAGGTGTACAGTCACATCACAAGGACCTTACAGAGTCACTTGACCTTACATTGTCAATTGCATTTAGTGGACGGTCCGCAGTAGTCACAAGTGAAAGCATGTGCTTTTGCTTTAGCAGCCTCCTCTGCCCAGAGTTGTTAGTACTCACAGGACTGTGTTCTCTGTAGACACCTCATTGCTAGGTACATCTCTCCCAGGGGCCCTCCAGGGAAGTGGCCTCACACAGGAATCCTTGGGCTTCACCTAAAAGGCCTTTTGCAATTCTCCCTAGCCCCAACCTCCATAATGGACAGAATGACTACAACTGGCTCCTCCTATGTACAGGTCCACCCAGCCTCCTGCCCTGTCCAGGGCCTACATGTGCTGGTTACATCTTCATGGATGTGGGGTATTTGGCTCCCATGCCCCAAGAGAGAGTGTGCCCCTCCCTGCCTGGCTTATAACAGGGCACTGAATCACCCGACATCACTGCAGGAGGGCTCTACCTAAAAGGGGCCTAGCACCTGAAGACCTTACTTACTGTAACCATAAGAGACATAATGACTACAGCTGGCTCCTCCTATGTACAGGTCCACTCCACCCAGCCTCCTGCCATGTCCAGGGCCTACGTGTGCTGGTTACATCTTCATGGGTGTGGGGTATTTGGCTCCCATGCCCCAAGAGAGAGTGTGCCCTTCCTGCCTGGCTTATAACAGGGAACTGACATCACTGCAGGAGGGCTATACCTAAAAGGGGCCTAGCACCTGAAGACCTTACTTACTGTAACCAGATAATATACTGGTACAGTACCACCTAGTGGCAAAGTAGCTAACTGCACCTGCCTACAAGCAAATAATACAAAACTGAACAGAATGGCTTAGGATGCTTCTAAGTCTAGGTCACTTTCTTTAACCACTTCACGACCGCCCACTGTAGATATACTGCGGCAGATCACGTACCTGGTACGTGATCTGACACTTCCGGGTATGGGACGCGCACCACCGGCAACCCGCTCCTGCTGTGATCACAAACAGCGGGAGCCCAGCAGCAGGTACTGCAGGCTTCAATGCCCGCCCGCACCCACCGATTGTTCACTACACAGGCAGAATGGCGATCTGCCTATGTAAAGAAGGCAGATCGCCGTTCTGTCAGTAGGGAAGGCATGGATCATGTGTTCCTGCAAAGCAGGGACATGGATCAATGCCTTCCCTTAGTAAAAGCAGCTCCCCCACAGTACACAAGCACTGGCTAGGAACACAGTTAACCTTTTGATTGCCCCGATCTTAATCCCTTCCCAGCCAGTGTCATTAGTACAGTGATAGTGCATATTTTAAAGCACTGATCACTGGTTCCCAAAAAGTGTTAGTCAGTGTCTGATTTGTCTGTTACAATATTGCAGTCGCTGATCACCGCCATTACTAGTAAAAAAAAAAAAAAATACAGTAATATCTTGGATTACGAGCATAATTTGTTCCAGAAGCGTACTTGTAATCCAAAGCACTCGTATATCAAAGGGAGTTTCCCATAGGAAATAGTGGAAACTCAGATGATCCGTTCCACAGCCACTGCTGGTATATTTAGTACTGTATGTGGCCAGAGGTGCGGGGGCGCCGGTGTATGCAGTACTGCATGTGGCCAGAGGTGCGGGGGCGCCGGTGTATGCAGAACTGCATGTGGCCAGAGGTGCGGGGCGCTGGTGTATGCAGTACTCCATGTGGCCAGAGGTGCGGGTGCTGGTGTATGCAGCACTGCATGTGGCCAGAGGTGCGGGGGCGCCAGTGTATGCAGTACTGCATGTGGTCAGAGGTGGGGGGGGCGCTTGTGTATGCAGTACTCCATGTGGCCAGAGGTGCAGAGGTGCAGGTATATACAGTACTGCATGTGGCCAGAGGTGCGGGGGCGCTGGTGTATGCAGAACTGCATGTGGCCAGAGGTGGGGGGGGGGGGGGCGCTTGTGTATGCAGTACTCCATGTGGCCAGAGGTGCAGAGGTGCAGGCATATACAGTACTGCATGTGGCCAGAGGTGCGGGGGCGCTGGTGTATGCAGAACTGCATGTGGCCAGAGGTGTGGGGGCATCGGTGACGCTCAGAGACACTCAGAAGCACTTGGAGACACAGGAATGGAGTGATTCCGAGTGCCTCCAAGTTCTTCACAAAGCTCTGGGAGCCACCAGCACCCCCGGACCTCATACGGACAAATACGGAAATGCACACACCAGTAGCTTGAACCATGCTCGTCTTGCGAGACAATGCTCGCATATCGACTGCGCAATTGTCAGTTGAAATAATGCAGTGCCGTATAGCAAAAAAATGGCCTGGTCATGAAAGGGGGAGGTAAAACTTCCGGAGGGCAGGTGGTTAAAACTTCTATCCAGTATACTAAGATAGAAGGGTGGGACCTGGTGGCACTATCAGCCAAGCTAAGGGTGCTTGTACAACAGAAGGGTGGGACCTGGTGGCACTGTCAGCCAAGCTAAGGGTGCTTGGACAACAGAAGGGTGGGACATGGTGGCACTGTCAGCCAAGCTAAGGGTGCTTGGACAACAGAAGAGTGGGACCGGGTGGCACTGTCAGCCAAGCTAAGGGTGCTTGGACAACAGAAGGGTGGGACCTGGTGGCTCTGTAAGCCAAGCTAAGGGTACTTGAACAACAGAAGTGTGGGACCTGGTGGCACTGTCAGCCAAGCTAAGGGTGCTTGGACAACAGAAGGATGGGACCTGGTGGCACTGTCAGTCAAGCTAAGGGTGCTTGGACAACAGAAGGGTGGGACCTGGTGGCACTGTCAGTCAAGCTAAGGGTGCTTGGACAACAGAAGTGTGGGACCTGGTGGCACTGTCAGCCAAGCTAAGGGTGCTTGGACAACAGAAGGGTGGGACATGGTGGCACTGTCAGCCAAGCTAAGGGTGCTTGGACAACAGAAGGGTGGGACATGGTGGCACTGTCAGCCAAGCTAAGGGTGCTTGGACAACAGAAGGGTGGGACCGGGTGGCACTGTCAGCCAAGCTAAGGGTGCTTGGACAACAGAAGGGTGGGACCTGGTGGCTCTGTAAGCCAAGCTAAGGGTACTTGAACAACAGAAGTGTGGGACCTGGTGGCACTGTCAGCCAAGCTAAGGGTGCTTGGACAACAGAAGGATGGGACCTGGTGGCACTGTCAGTCAAGCTAAGGGTGCTTGGACAACAGAAGGGTGGGACCTGGTGGCACTGTCAGTCAAGCTAAGGGTGCTTGGACAACAGAAGTGTGGGACCTGGTGGCACTGTCAGCCAAGCTAAGGGTGCTTGGACAACAGGAGGGTGGGACATGGTGGCACTGTCAGCCAAGCTAAGGGTGCTTGGACAACAGAAGGGTGGGACATGGTGGCACTGTCAGCCAAGCTAAGGGTGCTTGGACAACAGAAGGGTGGGACCTGGTGGCACTGTCAGCCAAGCTAAGGGTACTTGGACAACAGAAGGGTGGGACATGGTGGCACTGTCAGCCAAGCTAAGGGTACTTGGACAACAGAAGGGTGGGACCTGGTGGCACTGTCAGCCAAGCTAAGGGTACTTGGACAACAGAAGGGTGGGACCTGGTGGCACTGTCAGCCAAGCTAAGGGTACTTGGACAACAGAAGGGTGGGACCTGGTGGCACTGTCAGCCAAGCTAAGGGTACTTGGACAACAGAAGGGTGGGACCTGGTGGCACTGTCAGCCAAGCTAAGGGTACTTGGACAACAGAAGGGTGGGACCTGGTGGCACTGTCAGCTAAGGTAAGGGTGCTTGAACAACAGAAGGGTGGGACCTGGTGGCACTGTCAGCCAAGCTAAGGGTGCTTGGACAACAGAAGGGTGGGACCTGGTGGCACTGTAAGCCAAGCTAAGGGTACTTGGACAACAGAAGGGTGGGACCTGGTGGCACTGTAAGCCAAGCTAAGGGTGCTTGGACAACAGAAGGGTGGGACCTGGTGGCACTGTAAGCCAAGCTAAGGGTACTTGGACAACAGAAGGGTGGGACCTGGTGGCACTGTCAGCCAAGCTAAGGGTTCTTAAACAATAAGAGGAGCAGATAAGGTCGAAAAAAAAGTCTCTGGGCTCCCAGAAGCCTTTTCAGAAACCTAAAAAAATAACACTGATGTTCAGTGATTGGATTTGGAATCTTTGAAATGCGGTCTGAATTGAATGTCAATTGAAATTCACAGCAGAGGAGATCACTAGGGGGGCGCTTTGCATACTGTATGCATTAAACCTCCAGACTGCCATATTTCAAAGAAGTGATTTTTTTGACTTCTTTAGAAAACTTTGACTACTTCAGATAGCAGCTGCAGATTGAAATAAATACTTTTTTTTTTTTTTTTTAAATGACATTAAATTGTATCAAAACCTAAAAATAAAAACAAAAAAATAGTATATTGCATCCTGCAATGGTTGCATTTGTTTTCCTTACCTTTTTGTTATACCAGAACTAAAGGGCTTGGTGTGAATTGTTGGGGGGCAACATGCTTTTCTTGCTGCCTAAAATATCCCACTGACTTTCAGATGTCATTGTAATGAGATAATCGACAGTGTCAGTAGTTTTTTATGTTTATTACTTTTTAACTTTTTTGTAAATTTTTTCTTATTTTTTTTTTTTTGTTTATTATTATATATATATTTTTTTAAATGTTTTTATATATACATGATCCAGCTTTTCTGGGTAGGGGGCACACATCTGGAGGCTCACACCTGCTGTGATCACGCCGGTGTTATTTTTTTTCAATTTTCTTTTTTTCTTTTATTCTTTTTTAAAACATATTAAACTTTTTTTGTATACGTGATCTGGCACTTGCGTGTAGGGGGCATGCATGCGCGCCGCCGGAGGCTGGCACCGGCTGTGATCACACCGCCAGAGGCTCGCACTTGCTGTGATCACACCGGTGTTATTTTTTTTTCAATTTTCTTTTTTTCTTTTATTCTTTTTTAAAACATATTAAACTTTTTTTTGTATACGTGATCTGGCACTTGCGGGTAGGGGGGAGGCATGCGCGCTGCCGGAGGCTGGCACCAGCTGTGATCACACCGCCAGAGGCTCGCACTTGCTGTGCTCACACCGGTGTTATTTTTTTTCAATTTTCTTTTTTCTTTTATTATTTTTTAAAACATATTAAACTTATTTTTTTTTTATATGTGATACGGCACTTGCGGGTAGGGGGCATGCATGCGCGCCGCCAGAGGCTGGCACCGGCTGTGATCACACCGCCAGAGGCTCGCACTTGCTGTGATCACACCGGTGTTATTTTTTTCAATTTTCTTTTTTTCTTTTATTCTTTTTTAAAACATATTAAACTTTTTTTTGTATACCTGATCTGGCACTTGCGGGTAGGGGGCATGCATACGTGCCGCCGGCGGCTGGCACCGGCTGTGATCACACCGCCAGAGGCTCGCACTTGCTGTGATCACACCGGTGTTATTTTTTTAAAATTTTCTTTTTTTCTTTTATTCTTTTTTAAAACATATTAAACTTAGTTTTTTTTTATATGTGATACGGCACTTGCGGGTAGGGGGCATGCATGCGCGCCGCCGGAGGCTGGCACCGGCTGTGATCACACCGCCAGAGGCTCGCACTTGCTGTGATCACACCGGTGTGTTATTTTTTTCAATTTTCTTTTTTTCTTTTATTCTTTTTTAAAACATATTAAACTTTTTCTTTTGTATACGTGATCCGGAACTTGCGGGTAGGGGGCATGCATGTGCGCCGCCGCAGGCTGGCACTGGCTGTGATTACACCGCCAGAGGCTCGCACTTGCTGTGATCACACCGGTGTTATTTTTTTTTCAATTTTCTTTTTTTCTTTTATTCTTTTTTAAAACATATTAAACTTATTTATTTTTTTATATGTGATCCGACACTTGCGGGTAGGGGGCATGCATGCGCGCCGCCGGAGGCTCGCACCAGCTGTGATCACACTGGTGTTATTTTTTAAAATTTTCTTTTTTATTATTATTATTTTTTACAATTTCTTTAAAAAAAAATTATATATATATATATATGCAATCGGGCTCTCCAAAGTATGGCGTCGCCGGAGGCTTGCACCCTCTGTGATCACACCGGTACTGCGGACTCGATGTCTGCCGGCACAAGCCGATGATCGAGCAGAGAGGTAAAATGGCTTCCTATGTAAACAAGGGAGATTGCCGTTCTGACAGGAGGGAAGGCATGGATCCTGTGTCTCTGCAAAGCAAGGATATAGGATCCATGTCTTCCCCTAGTCAAAGCACCTCACACAGCTTAGAAAAACACAGGCTAGGCACACAGTTAACACTTTGATCGCCCCTGATGTTCAACCCCTTCCCCGCCAGTGTCATTAGTACAGTGACAGTGCATATATATTTTTAGCACTGATCACTGTATTAGTGTCACTGGTCCCCAAAAAGTGTCAGTTAGTGTCCGAATGTCCGCCGCAATATCGCAGTCCCACTATAAGTCGCTGATCGCCGCCATTCAAAGTGTTCAAAAAAGCAAAAGAATATTTGCTTTTCTCGTTCAATATTTTTATTAAGTTTTTCAGAGATACAAAAACAAAACAAAAAGGAAAGACAATAACATGTATTCGAGACATACATGCGGTATAATCAATAACAAATGAGTATGAATATAAGCGTTAAAATGTTACAATTCGCATTCTAATGTATATTTTAAACATTTAAACATATCTTATAAATACTATAATCAATTAATTATTGAAGATAGTAATAAAGAAAGCAACAGTTTCCACATGTATAGAGTATTGTCAGTATCAATTCAGGAAAAAAGAGGGAGAAAGAGAAAAAAGAAGAAAGGATAGAGGAAGAAGGATAAAGGGGGTACTCTCCAGGTGGTGTTTTTAAGTGGTGTGTAAACATGTAAATAAATAATATATATTCAGTTATATCTTAGTAAGGTGACAATAATGACTGGTCAAAATCCGTCGGAAAATAATGCTTAACCCATGGTTGCCATATTTCTGTAAATTTTTTGATATTGTTGTTCTCTATAGCTGTCATTTTAGCATATATAAGAGCTCTATTCATTCTGTGTTTAGCTTCCGCTATTATCAATGTTTGAGTCTTCCAGGCTTTTGCAATGGTTTGTTTCGCTGCTGTACTAAGTTGGATGAATAATTGGAATTGTTTACCGTTTAGGCCAGCAGGTTTTAAGTTAAGTAAAGCCATAGCTGGGTCTGGAGATATCGAACATTCCAGGGCCTTAGAGGCCATTACAAAAATATTTTTCCAAAATTCTTGAACTATCGGGCATTGCCACCATATGTGGAAATGGGTACCTGGGGATGAACAGCCTCTAAAGCAATTAATCGGGTAGGTTGGGATGAATTTAGCGATTCTAGTTGGTACCAGATACCATCTCGCAAGAACTTTATAATTAGTTTCCAAGGCTAAGGAATTTGGGGAAGAATTTTTGGTGGCTAACCATATTCTGGACCAGTCATTAGCGTCTATTACTCGATTCATATCCGTGGCCCATTTATCTGCATAAGAAGGAAAAACATCATTCGGGAGTGCATTCAATTGTTGATATAATCCAGATATCACCCCTCTTACATGTGGATCGCTCTTACAGATGCGTTCAAATTGTGACATTTGATTAAGCATCGAACCCTTGTTAAGTAGAGGGGTATAAAAATTTTTGATTTGTAAATATCGAAAGGTTTCAGTTCTCGGAAGTCCGTATGTATCACAAAGCATTGGAAATGTAATAATATTGGATTTATTGCATATCTGGTGAAGTCTAGTTAGGTTAGAGGTGGACCAAGCCGCAAATGATTTCGGGAATTTCCATGCCGGGTAAAAAGCAGGATTTCTAAGGAAAGATAGAAGAGGGTTATGAGGAGATTGAAGATTACAAGATCTACTAAATTTGTCCCAGACAGACAGGGAATGTTTCGTGATGGGATTGGTAATATGTGATCTATCACTAGGATGGAGCCATAACATGTTGTCTACTAGAATAGGATCACAATCAACCGATTCAATCAGAACCCACAGGGGCGATTCCACAATGGAATGGTATTTGGTAAGGATTGAGATTTGTGCTGCATAATAGTAAGATGTAAAGTTTGGCAAACTCAGTCCACCTTTAAGTCTGTTGAGGTAAAGCGTAGCTTTTGGTATTCGAGGCTTAGTTTTCCCCCATATAAATGATAATATTCTTTTTTGTAAGAGTCTCAAAAAATATGCAGGTAGTGGGATAGGTAGAACCCTAAACAAATATAAAAACTTTGGTACTATAGACATTTTTACAGCGTTAATTCGTCCCAGCCAAGATATTGGGAGAGAAGACCATTGTTTCAAATAACTAGTAGCTTGTTTCAGTAAGGGTAAGTAATTAGCAGTGAAAAGATCTTTTATAGAGATAGTAAGCTGTGTTCCTAGGTATGGTATTTGGTGGGAGACCCAGTGGAATGGTAAGGTGGATTGAAAATGTTGAAGTTCTATTTGCGACATAGAGATATTAAGCGCATTCGACTTGATAGGATTAACTTTGAGTCCGGAGACTTTGGCAAATTTATCTAAGGTATTTAGAAGATTAGGGGCTGATATGTGTGGATGAGATAGAAAGACAAGGATGTCATCTGCAAAGAGGCATAACTTATGTTGATATCCCCCTAATTCAATTCCTTTTATATCTGGGTTAGATCTAATTAATTGAGCTAAAGGTTCGATCAGGAGGGCAAAAAGTAGAGGGGACAAAGGACATCCCTGTCTAGTACCTCTTCTAATGTCTATCATTGCCGATTTATAGCCAGAATATTTAAGGTATGCCCTTGGATTGTCATATAATGAGGAGATCCAAGTAAGGAAATGATTACCAAATCCCCATTTTCCTAACATATATTGCATATAAGGCCAAGTGACTGAGTCAAATGCCTTTCTGATATCCAAAGATAGGAGACATGATGGTATGCGTCTGACTTTAGCTGCATGAATAAGTAAGAGAGTGCGTCTGATATTATCCCCTGCCTGTCGTTTTGGTATAAAACCAGTTTGGTCTCGGTGGATTAGTTGGCCTATAATGCCATTTAGACGACTAGCCAATATCTTTGCTAATAATTTTATGTCTAGATTAAGAAGAGATATAGGGCGATAATTTGTCCATGAAGTCGAGTCCGAATGTGGTTTGGGGATCATTACTATAATAGAGGTGAGTGTTTCAGGTCTAAAAGGTTGACCTGTTAGGATCGAATTAAAGGCTCTGGTAAGGATTGGTGCTAAAATGTGGGAGTATCGTTTATAGTATGAGGCAGAAAATCCGTCTGGGCCCGGTCTCTTATGGAGTTTTAACAGTTTTATTGCGTTCAGGACTTCCGGGATTGTTATGGGACTTTCAAGGTTATCTAGTTGTTCCTGGTCTAGGGTAGGAAGTTTAATATTAGAGAACAGAGTATCAGCCTTGGTCACATCAAACTTTTGGTCATGGGAGTATAATTTTGACAAATTAGAACGAAACACCTCAAGTATTTTAACTGGATTGCTGGTGTATTCATCACGTGTGGTTTTTAGTCTAAAAGATGACTGAATGTTAAGTGTTTTCTTTAAGCAACGTGCCATAAGGGTGTCTGGTTTATTCGCTTTGATGTAGTGGGTATGTTGGCTCTTACGCAATACCTTGTCAGCGGAATCTGTCAGGAAAAGATCCAACTCAAGTCTGGCTTTTTCTAGTTTCGTATTGTTGATAGCAGTCGGGGAGGATTGAAATGCCGAGTGGCATGCATTAAAAGATGCTTCCAATTTTGCAAACAAAAGTTTGCGATCTCTCTTAATAGTAGAAGCTTGTTGAATCAATCTACCCCGAATAACTGTTTTATGGGCCTCCCATAGTGTAAGAGAAGAGACTTCTTCCGTATCGTTAGAAACAAGATATTCGGAAAGAGCCTGCTCAATCTCAGTACTATATGATGGGTGGGTTAATATAGAGTCATTAATACACCATGTGGTATCTTGTGATCTAGGTATGGTGGATGCAATAGTGGTGAATATCGCACAATGATCTGACCATGGAAATGGGATGATTTTTGAGGAAATTATTTCAGGCAACATACTGGATGGGACAAATATATGGTCTATCCGAGAGAAGGATTTGTGAGGATACGAGTAGTGAGTAAAGCGTCTACTTGTAGGGTTAATCTCTCTCCATGTGTCTACAAATCTATGGTTCGTGAGTATAGCTTGCAAGTGCGATTTATGTGAGTCGTTTCTAGGTAGAGGGGGAGATTTATCAATAAAAGGGTAGACCGTAGCGTTAGAATCCCCGCAGAGAATTATTGTTCCCATCTTGTGTGCCTCTACCGTTTGAAATAGATGGGACAGGAAGGCTGTTGGACGTTTGTTAGGGGCGTAATAAGAAACAATAGTGATAGGAGAGTCTGATATATAACCGGTGATCAAGATGTATCTGCCTTCTGGGTCTTTTACCTGTGATACAAGTGTAAAAGGAGTATTACGGTGAAAACCTATAAGTGTGCCTCTTTGCTTAACCGAGGCTGAGGCGGTATAAAATTGGGGGTATGAGGCTGAAAGGTATTTAGGGCACATATCTACCTTAAAGTGAGTCTCCTGCAAACATATGATGTGTGCTTTCCTTGCCAAAAAAGATCGCATGGCTTTAGTGCGTTTATGTGGGATATTAAACCCTTGTACATTTAGAGATAAAACATTTATGGGTGCCATGGCTGTGTTGAGGATACTATTACATCAAAGAACATATACCTTACGTCAAGGTTCGCATCCACTACCTGGAGGTGAAAGAGAAGAGAAAGGAAAGACACAGGAGGGAAAAGAAAAAGAGTTAGGACCCAATTATGAGAGCATAATAATAACAATGTGAAATAGCAAATCAGGGCATGGGAACATCTACGGAGCCCAAACACAAAACTCCGAGAGGTTCCAAGACCATCTGCAGAAACCCGCATAACTGTAGCAGGAATCTGAGGATGGTATAGGGGGCAGCAAGAAATTCCTTGGAGAGGGATTTCGCCGGAGGACCACGAGATTTATGAAAAACACTAAATTAATAATAACGAACGATTTGAGAGCAAGAAAAAAAAACCCTTTTCAAAAAAAGACGCTGGTTTAGGAAAATAAAAGTCCATTGCAAACGCATGTTTGAGAATAGAAAAAATAGTTGTATGAAGTAAAGGACCTTCTGTAAAGAAGTTCACTAAAAAAATAAGAAATAAGCAACAAAGGGTCCAGGTTTGATATGAAGTGGCTTAAACGTTGTCCATAAAGATAGATTTCCATCAGCACAGGGGTTTGAATACTGATCTGGGTTGATGAGATAAATAATTCAGTCCATAGAGTCCTCATTCACGGGTGTTGGGGTTTCATATCGACCCCGTTTATTAATATGTTGTTGAGAAGCTGCGGCTAAATTTTTAAAGGTTGTATCTGAACTACGTTGGGAAGATCTGGAGGCTGGGCGTCTACGTGATTGTTCATTGGATATAGATTTATCAACAATGCCCATTTCAATCAGTGCTGTTTGTAAGTCCTCTGAAGAGCGACAGACATACTTCGTTTCAAGATGTGTAAAACGCAGGGAGAATGGGAATCCCCAATGATATATGATCTGATGTTGTTGTAGTATCTGCAACTGAGGTTTGAGTGCACGTCGTTTAGCGACAGTTAGTGGAGAAATGTCTGCGAATAACTGGTATGTATGACCCTGGAAATTTAGGGATTCTTTACCCCTAGCTGCGGCAAGTAATTGTTCCTTAGATCTATAGTAATGAAATTTGGCAATAATATCCCTGGGGGGACCATTTGTTTTTCTAGGGGCCAAAGCTCTATGCACTCTGTCCATCTCCAGTCTCTCTGCAGGAATGCCTGGCTGTAGTTCCTGAAATAACGCTAACATGGTGGCATGAAGGTCAATTACAGACTCAGGAATCCCTCTGACTCTCAAGTTCGATCTTCTATCCCTGTTCTCCTGGTCTTCTAAACGGGACTGTAATAGGATATTTTCCTCTTTAAGATTCTCCATTTCAGATGTAAAATGTTGTGTATGACTATCAATTTCATCTACTCTAATTTCCAGCTCAGCGGTTCTATGTCCCAGCTCTCTAATTTCCTTGGTTAGTTTCTCAGTGATGAGGTCTGAGGTATTTTTTAAGGCTTTCTGCAGCATTTTTTCAAATTTTTCAAATATGCCCGTTTGTTCTTCATGCTGAGAGCCCTCAGCATCTGAGTCAGAATTGTAAGGGTTATTCAGTAATTGGGGTACAACAGGCTTATTACGCTGTGTGCTGCTGTGTGAGGGAATAGCGGCCGCCATCTTGGCCGTTTGCCTGGCCGAAATTGATTTGGTTGTGGCGGCTTTAAATTTAGGTTTTGAGCCTCTCAAAACCATTGTACTAATCCCTGGTGTCTAGGGTGGCACTATCTTCTTACTTTAGTACCGTTCGCGGTACTGCTGGGACCCGTAGTCCGCCGGCGAATTCCCCTCAGGAGCGGAGCTCTAAGACGGCATTACCGCTCGTCTCGGCTGCCGCGCATGCGCCCCTTGCTTTTCTAACACTGAACCTCCTCTCCGCCAAACAGGTAGCGCGGATCTGATACCGTAACCTGATTGGCTGAAAGGACAGGCGCTGCTATTGTATGCCTAGCAGGAAGCAGGAAGACCAGGCACACGGAGGACACAGCTCGCCGCTGCCTGACCTCGCCACCAAGATCGGGTAAGTGCCAGGCAGACAGCGGATGGGGGTCACAGTGGCTGCATTCAATGGGGCACAATGGCGGCATTTGATGGGCACAATGGCAGCAATTGATGGGCACAATGGCAGCAATTGATGGGCATAGTGGCTGCATTTAATGGGCACAATGGCGGCATATTGATGGGCACAATGGCATCATTTGATAAGCACAATGGCAGCAATTGATGGGCACAGTGGCTGCAATTGATGGGCACAATGGTGGCAATTGATGGGCACAGTGGCTGCATTTGATGGGCACAATGGTGGCAATTGATGGGCACAGTGGCTGCATTTGATGGGCACAATGGCAGCAATTGATGGGCACAATGGCAGCAATTGATGGACATAGTGGCTGCATTTAATGGGCACAATGGCGGCATATTGATGGGCACAATGGCGGCAATTGATGGGCACAATGGCGGCATTTGATAAGCACAATGGTGGCAATTAATGGACACAATGGTGGCAATTGATGGGGCACAATGGCGTCAATTGATGGGCACAGTGGCTGCAATTGAGTGGCACAAAGGTGGCATATGATGGGCACAGTGGCTGCAATTGAGTGGCACAAAGGTGGCATATGATGGGCACAGTGGCTGCAATTGATTGGCACAGTGAGGCTGCATGTGATGGTTTTTTTTCAGAATTTTTCAGTTTTTTTGCACTCCCCCCCCCCCCCAAAAAATAACTTTCAGCAGCAGCCGCCACTGTAACCTACCAATTATTGTCACAATATGGCTGATCGGGTATAGCCTTTCTATATATCTCCTACACATAATAATTAATAAACCAATAATGGCAGAAAGAATTGTTCTGCCTCGATGCCTCGTATTTCAGTCTCGGGACCCCTCCGCGTTCTCCCGGCTAAAGAGCAACTATTAGAACCCTCATAGGGCTGACTCGGCACATCGCTCACAAAAGAACGCGGCCATGGGCTCCACTTCCAGGGTGAAGAAGAAAGAGAGTGTTGAAAGAAGAGGAAGAGTTGGAGGTGACCCTTCACCCCTAGGGAAAGTCTCCAATCCCACATGCCAACATGGCACAATAAGGACTTTAGTCCATTCTCAAGGTGACTTGGGGGTCACCAAACTCCCAGAGTCCTCCCCGCCCCCCCCCCAACATGCACTGAAATGGAATCCGGCTGGAGACATTGTTGTTTTTCACATGCCCATGCAGCTAAAGAGACGGAGGAAAATAAATCAGCTTGTCAGGCAGACGGCAAGGACTCAAAACATGCCCAGCATGCTGGGTATCAGGTATCAGAACAATGGCTGAGCTGTTTAAGTGGAATGTGTACAGCCAATGAGATCGGTTACATTTTAACCACTTGTCTACCGGAGCAATTTTTTTTTAAATTTTGCACACATGGAAAAAAAATAAAAATGCACACTTTAGACCTAAGGATTAGGTAAACCACCCAAACAGTATATATTTTATGAAAGCGAGGACCCTGGAGAATAAAATGGAGGTCATTGTAATTTCCTATGTCACATGTCATTTTTTTAAAAAAAAAATGCAAATTTTTACCAAAAATAAAAAAAAAAATACACAAAAATTGTATTTTAGTGCATAAAAACACAATGGGGTTTGATTTACTAAAACTGGAGAGTGAAAAATCTGGTGCAGCGCTACATAGAAACCAATCAGCTTCCAGGGTTTTTATTTTTTTTTTGTCAAAGCTTAATTGAACAAACTGAACCAATCAGCTTCCAGGTTTTACTGTCAAAGCTTAAAGTGATATTACCATCATGTTTTTTTTAAACCACTTTCATCCCCTTCCTGCCCAGGCAATTTTTCAGCTTTCAGCGCTGTCGCACTATGAATGACAATTGCGCGGTCATACAACACTGTACCCAAGTGAAATTTTTATCATTTTCTTCACACAGATAGAGCTTTCATTTGGTGGTATTTAATCACTGCTGGATTTTTTTTACAAAAAAAAAAAAAAAGAAAATTAAAAAAATTTTTTTTTCTTAGTTTCTGTCAGTAAATTTTGTAAATAAGTAATTTTTCTCCTTCACTAATGGGCACTAATGAGGTGCCACTTATGGGCACTGATGAAGCAGCACTTATGGGCTCTGATTAGGTGGCACTGATGGGTGGCACTGGTGGGCACTGATAGCTGGCACTGGTGGGCACTGATAGGCTGGACTGTTGGGCATCGATGGGTGGCACTAATGGGCACTGATGAGCATTGATGAGTGGAACTGATGGGCAGAACTGATGGGCATTGATGGTCTTTAAAGATAGGCAGCACTGATATGCGGCACTAATGGGCACTGATTGCTGGCTCAGGTGGGGACTGATTGTTGGCACTGGTGAGCACTGGTTGCTGGCACTGGTGGGCACTGGCTGCTGGCATTGGTGGGCACTCTAATCTAATCAGTGCCCTGGTGACATCTCTGACTGTGCCCTGCGAGGAGATGCCGCTGATCGTCTCTCATTGCCACACACTCTGTCAGTGTGAGGCGAGGAGCGCTGATTACCGGCACTTCCTTGTTTACATGTGATCAGCTGTGATTTGTAGACATGTGCAATTCGTTTCGTCTTTAGTTTTTTTTCATTATTTTCGTTCATTCGTTATCGTACGAATGAACGAACGATTCGCTAAAAATTTTAACGAATAACGAATCGTTCGATTTGAACGAATCCGAAAATAACGAAAATCCGAAAAAAACTAATTAGAAACAACGAATGTACGAATGAAGAAAATCCGAAAAACGAAAACAGGAACAACGAAAATGAAAATGAACGAAAAAATTTGTACATTCGTAACTTTTTTTTTTTTTGTTGAATTGGTAATTTTCCGTGTCCCTTACAATGGCGCTGCTTAACGTGCTTTGAATGGATTGAATGAAAAAATTTGTACATTCGTAACTTTTTTTTTTCGAATCGTAATTTTCCGTGTCTCTTACAATGGCGCTGCTTAACGTGCTTCGAATGGATTGAATGAAAAAATTCGTATAATCGTAACTTTTTTTTCGATTCGTAATTTTCCGTGTCTCTTAAAATGTAATAATAGCATACACATTACAAAAAATTATGAATTATGCTCCGATTACGAATCTACGAATGTTACGAATGTACGAATAAATACGAATGCGTCCGAATTTCGAATAAACGAAAATTAAACTAACGGAAAAACGAATCAACGAAAAAATAACTCTTACGAAAATACGAATCGTTACGAATACGAACACCGACGACTTACGAATTTACGAATCGTTACAAATACGAACACCGACGACTTACGAATTTACGAATCGTTACGAATCAACGGAAACGAAAAAAACGAAACGAAAATAAACAAATTTTTTTGTTGTGCACATGTCTACTAATCAGTGCCCTGGTGACATCTCTGACTGTGCCCTGCGAGGAGATGCCGCTGATCGTCTCTCATTGCCACACGCTCTGTCAGTGTGAGGCGAGGAGCGCTGATTACCGGCACTTCCTTGTTTACATGTGACCGGCTGTGATTGGGCACAACCGATCACATGATTAAAGAGTCGCGACAGAGACCGGGGTCGCGCCGTGTCCTTGCAACATGGCACGACTGCGATTGCCGCGCTGCGTGCCCCCACAGGCGCGCAGGAGCGGCTCTTCCGGGTTCGCCGTCATTTGACGTCCACACAGAACGTGAGCCGCACCGTCCGTTTCGTCATTTGACGGTGGACGGGCAGCAAGTGGTTAATATAACAAACATGTTATACTTACCTGCTCTCTATAATGGTTTTGCACAGAGCAGCCTCGATCCTCTTCCTCTTGGGTTCCCAAGCTGGCGCTCCTGGCTTCGCCCTCCTGCCAAGTGCCTCCAGAGACAGCGGCTTGCAATGGGGGCACCCGAGCAGGCTCGCTCTGGGGGCCGTGGATCTGCGTGTCCATTCACATACAGAGCCGCAGCTTGGCCCCACCCCCTCTCTCCCCATTGGCTGTATATGACAACAGCATAATCCAATTTACATTTGGGGGGCACCCGGCCCAGGGGTATATAGTACCCTTTGTTGCTCTTTCACAAGGAAAATGTAAATAAAGTCCCAAAGTGTAAATCCCTCTTCAATCACATCATAGAGTAATACACACTAGACATGTGCAGAACCAAAAAATTCGTTTATTTTCGTTTCGTTTTTTTCGTTTCCGAAAAAAAATCTTTTTTTTTCGTTTCGTTTTTTTCGTTTCCGTCGATTCGTAACGATTCGTACATTCGCAAGTCGTCGCTGTTCGGATTCGTAACGATTCGTACATTCGCAAGTCGTCGTTGTTCGTATTCGTAACGATTCGTACATTCGTAAGAGTTATTTTTTCGTTGATTCGTTTTTTCGTTTGTTTAATTTTCGGACACATTCGTATTTATTCGTACATTCGTAACATTTGTAGATTCGTAATCGGAGCATAATTCATAATTTGATGTAATGTGTATGCTATTATTACATTTTAATAATTTACGAATCGAAAAAAAAAGTTACGAATGTACGAATTTTTTTGTTCAATAGAGACACGGAAAATTACGAATCGAAAAAAATAAATAAAAAAAGTTACGAATCGAAAAAAAAAGTTACGAATCGAAAAAAAAAGTTACGAATGTACGAATTTTTTGGTTCAATAGAGACACGGAAAATTACAAATCGAAAAAAAAAAAAAAAAAAAAGTTACGAATCAAAAAAAAAGTTACGAATCGAAAAAAAATAAGTTACGAATCGAAAAAAAAGTTACGAATGTACTATTTTTTATGTTCAATCCATTCGAAGCACGTTTAGCAGCACCATTGTAAGGGACACGGAAAATGACCAATTCAACAAAAAAAAAGTTACAAATTTTTTTGTTCGTTTTCGTTTTTCGGATTTTCTTCATTAGTACATTCGTTGTTTCTAATTTGTTTTTTTCGGATTTTCGTAGTTTTTCGGATTCGTTACGATTCGAATGATTCGTTCATTCGTACGAAAACGAACGAACGAAAATAACGAAAAAAAACGAAAAAACGAAAAAAACTAAATGAATTGCACATGTCTAATACACACCAATCGGTCAGAACTTTATGGGCACCCACCTAATATTGAGTAGGCCCCCCTTTTACTTTCAAAAGATCTTTATTTTTAATTTCAGAAGAAAAACAACACAGAATATTGAAAGGACATACATCGTGTAATTTGACATTGCAATGGGGAGGAGGCAGTAAAAACCATCAGCAATGAAGCCCAGTTAGGTCTTTCGAGGTTCTCCGATAGCGATGGGATAGTCGAAGGAATTACTTCCCCTTGCATGTCCACCATAAGTTTGAGTCCAGCGGGATGAGGCGACAGGTGAATGGGGGGGGGGGCATCCCTGCCCTGGGCACTCCTAATGGGATCAACCTGTGCCAAGGGGGAACTTCCCCCACCACCACCACGCCCCCACCTCGAGACCATTAAACGAGCGTCACTGGGGGAGTTGATGTGTTGGAATCTCCATTGGGGCACAAGGAAGGCTACTAGGCTTTCATTGCTATCCAATCGCAGTGGCGGCTGTACCCATAAATTGCTGCCAGTGTGCCCAATAATTGCTGCCACTGTGCCCATCAATTGCCAACACTATGCCCAATCAATTGCTGCCAGTGTGCCCATCAATTGCTGCCAGTGTGCCCAATCAATTTCCGCCAGTGTGCCCAATCAATTGCTAACACTATGCCTAATAATTGCTGCCAGTGTGCCCATCAATTGCCGCCAGTGTGCCCAATCAAATGCTGCCAGTGTGCCCAATAATTGCTGCCAGTCTGCCCAATCAATTGCCGCCAGTGTGCCCAATCAAAGGCTGCCAGTGTGCCCCATCAAATTCTGCCAGTGTGCCCATCAATTGCCGCCTGTGTGCCCCATCAAATGCTGCCAGTGTGCTTATCAATTGCTGCCAGTGTGCCCCATCAATTGCTGCCAGTGTGCCCAATCAATTGCTACCACTATGCCTAATCAATTGCTGCCAGTGTGCCCCATCAAATGCTGCCAGTGTGCCCATCAATTGCCGCCTGTGTGCCCCATCAATTGCTGCCAGTGTGCCCAATTAATTGCTACCACTATGCCTAATAATTGCTGCCAGTGTGCCCATCAATTGCCGCCAGTGTGCCCAATCAATTGCTGCCAGTGTGCCCATTAATTGCTGCCAGTGTGCACATCAATTGCTGCCAGTGTGCCCATCAATTGCTGCCAGTGTGCCCAATCAATTGCCGCCAGTGTGCCCAATCAAATGCCACCAGTGTGCCCCATCAAATTCTGCCAGTGTGCCCATCAATTGCCGCCTGTTTGCCCCATCAAATGCTGCCAGTGTGCCCATCAATTGCTGCCAGTGTGCCCATCAATTGCTGCCAGTGTGCCCCATCAATTGCTGCCAGTGTGCCCAATCAATTGCTACCACTATGCCTAATCAATTGCTGCCAGTGTGCCCATCAATTGTTGCCAGTGTGCCCAATCAATTGCTGCCAGTGTGCCCCCTCAATTGCTGCCAGTGTGCCCATCAATTGCTGCCAGTGTGCCCCATCAAATGCTGCCAGTGTGTGCCACCCCGCTCGGCACTTACCTGTCTCAGCACTGTCCTCCACGCTCCGAGTCCTCCATGTCTTCTCCCATCCTCTTTCTGTCATCTCTGCTATGATTGGAAGCCTGATAGGCGTCCAATCACAGCACCTGTCGCTTCAGCCAATCAGGTGACAGGGTAACCAGACCCGGTGCACCTGATTGGCTGAGAGGCGGGTCAGTGTTAGGGAAGCGATGTATTCGCTTCTCTAACACAACACTGTGTAAACAGCGAACACACAGCAGTGCGCCCGCTGTTTACCAATTTGGAAGCCTATTAGAGCCCACGGCAAACCTTGCTAGAGTCAGGGGCGGATCCAGGGGGGGGGGGCAACGGGGCAGTTGCCCCCCCCCCCCCCCCCCCGAGGAATTAGATGCGGGTGAGTTAGTGGGCGGGTGAGGGAGAGCAGGCGGCTCCGCGGGCGGGTGGCTAAGAGAGCGGGTGGCTCCACGTGCGGGTGAAAAAGCGGCCAGGACGGGCAGCTGAGAGAACGGGAGGCTCCGCGGGAGGGCGACTGAGAGAGCGGGCGGCTCCACAGGCAGGTGAGAGAGAGGGCAGGCTGGGCAACTGAGAGAACGGGAGGCTCCGCGGGAGGGCGACTGAGAGAGCGGGTGGCTCCACGGGGAGGTGAGAGAGCGGGCAGGCTGGGCAACTGAGAGAACGGGAGGCTCCGCGGGAGGGCGACTGAGAGAGCTGGCGGCTCCACGGGCAGGTGAGAGAGCGGGCAGGCTGGGCAGCTGAGAGAACGGGAGGCTCCGCGGGAGGGCGACTGAGAGAGCGGGCGGCTCCACAGGCAGGTGAGAGACCGGGCAGGCTGGGCAGCTGAGAGAACGGGAGGATCCGCGGGAGGGCGACTGAGAGAGCAGGTGGCTCCACGGGGAGGTGAGAGAGCGGGCAGGCTGGGCAACTGAGAGAACGGGAGGCTCCGCGGGAGGGCGACTGAGAGAGCGGGCGGCTCCACGGGTAGGTGAGAGAGCGGGCAGGCTGGGCAGCTGAGAGAACGGGAGGCTCCGCGGGAGGGCGACTGAGAGAGCGGGCGGCTCCACAGGCAGGTGAGAGAGCGGGCAGGCTGGGCAGCTGAGAGAACGGGAGGCTCCGCGGGAGGGCGACTGAGAGAGCGGGCGGCTCCACAGGCAGGTGAGAGAGAGGGCAGGCTGGGCAGCTGAGAGAACGGGAGGATCCGCGGGAGGGCGACTGTGAGAGCGGGTGGCTCCATGGGGAGGTGAGAGAGCGGGCAGGCTGGGCAGCTGAGAGAACGGGCGGCTCCGCGGGAGGGCGACTGAGAGAGCGGGTGGCTCCGCGGGGAGGTGAGAGAGTGGCGGGCCGGGCAGCTGCTATTTTCTGTCTGTGCCCCTCCCGAGACTAGACTCTGAATCTGCCCTTGGCTAGAGTTTGGGCTAAAATGTCATACTCTCTAAGCTTGTTGCATGTTTGCCATTGATTCAGGCTATTTCGATTTTTCAGAAGGAGGCCAGGCTTCCAGCACAGGCTTTTTTTTTATCGTTTAATATGGTCACCAAACTCTTTGATGCATCTTAATTTCCTTATAATTTACTATGGGGGGGTGGGCAATCCTATAATTTTTTTTTGACAAATGCTTTCATTATGTAAACCTAAATTCCCAATTCTGCGGTAAAATAACTACCGTAAACAACGCACGCTTCCCTTTCACTCATAAGTACTACTAATTTCAGAACAATTTTCAGAGATTAAAGTCCATTAAGCAATTTATTTGATTACACAAACAGCGTGTTATTTTATGTAATTACTCTTTTTTATGAAAACAATTTGCCTAAAATTACTTTAAAATAAACTTGCTGTACTTTTAATTTCACTTTGTGGAAGAATTCATACTGAGCCGTATATTAGGAGGGATTAGAGCGTTAGCGCTACAGCTTTTCCCCAGCCAATGGATGCAACTCCCAGGGATGCACAGTAGCCAGACAGAAAAGATATGAGCATGTTAATCACTAAAATCTTATAGAAGCTTTAAAATGTTAACACAAGTCATATACACTATATTACCAAAAGTATTGGGACGCTAGCCTCTACGCACACATGAACTTTAATGGCATCCCAGTCTTAGTCCGTAGGGTTCAATATTGAGTTGGCTCACCCTTTGCAGATATAACAGCTTCAACTCTTCTGGGAAGGCTGTCCACAAGGTCAGGGCCGGACTGGCCTACCGGGATACCGGGACATTTCCCGGTAGGCTGCCTGCCCTGTGGCCGCTTTGAGCTACGCTGTGGCTGCAGCATAGCTCAAAGCGGAGTCACGCTGTGTCACGGAGCTCAGTGTGTTTATGGGAATGTTTGACCATTCTTCCAGAAGTGCATTTGTGAGGTCAGGCACTGATGTTGAACAAGAAGGCCTGGCTCGCAGTCTCCGCTCTAATTCATTCCAAAGGTGTTCTATCGGGTTGAGGTCAGTCAAGTTCCTCCACCCCAAACTCGCTCATCCATGTCTTTATGGCCCTTGCTTTGTGCACTGGTGGCCAGTCATGTTGGAACAGGAAGGGGCCGTCCCCAAACTGTTCCCACAAAGTTGGGAGCATGAAATTGCCCGAAATGTCTTGTTATGCTGACGCCTTAAGTGTTCCCTTCACTGGAACTAAGGGGCCAAGCCCAACCCCTGAAAAACAACCCCCCACCATGGAAGGAATTGTGCCCGATCGCTTGCATCACTAGTAGGAGTTGATCCCCATCATTGGTGTCACTGCGAGGAATTGTGCCACCCAACATTGGTGTCATTAGGAGGAATTGTGCCACATCATTGGTGTCATTGGGCCCCATTGTTGGTGTCATTGGGAGGAACTGGGCACCTTTCATTGATAAAAGCAAAGAACCGCATTCTGTGCAGGACAGTCAAGTTCCTCCACCCCACCATCCATGTCTTTATGGACCTTGCTTTGTGTACTGGTGGGCAGTCATGTTGGAACAGGAAAGGGACCATCCCCCAAACTGTTCCCACAAAGTTGGGAGCATGAAATTGTCCAAAATGTCTTGGTATGCTGACGCCTTAAGAGTTCCCTTCACTGGAACTAAAGGGCCAAACCCAACCCCTGAAAAACAACCCCCACACCATAATCCCCCCTCCACCAAATGATTTGGACCAGTGCACAAAGCAAGGTCCATAAAGACATGGAAGAGTGAGTTTGGGATGGAGGAACATGACTGGCCTGCACAGAGTCCTGACCTCAACCCGATATCACACCTTTGGGATGAATTAGAGCCGCGACAGCGAGCCAGGCCTTCCAACATCAGTGCCTGACCTCATAAATGCTCTTCTGGAAGAATGGTCAAACATTCCCATAGACACCCTCCTAAACCTTGTGGACGGCCTTCCCAGAAGAGTTGAAGCTGTTATAGCTGCAAAGGGTGGGTCAACTCAATATTGAACCCGACGGACTAAGACTGGGATGCCAATAAAGTTCATGTGTGTGTAAAGGCAGGTGTCCCGATACTTTTGGCAATATAGTGCATATATTTACATAACAAACATTTTAAAATGTATTAAAACATGGATGGTGTCAGTAGGTCAGTGGATGGTGTTGGTCAGTAGGGCATTGGAAAGTTTCAGTAGAGCAGTGGATGGTGTTAAGCTGGATACACACTGTACAATTTTCTTTAGATTTTTTCCTTTAGATTTACCAAAACCGTATAATATGAGGTCAAACCTAAACACTTTCAATTTGTATGCAATCAGGCAGACCCTCGCACTACATAGTTGAAGGTAAATCTAAAGGAAATCCAACAACAAAAGTTGTATAGTGTATATCGCTTTAGTAGGACAGTGGATGGTGTCAGTCAGTAGAGCAGTGGACGGTGTCAGATGGTAGAGCAGTGGACGGTGTCAGTCAGTAGAGCAGTGGACGGTGTCAGATGGTAGAGCAGTGGACGGTGTCAGATGGTAGAGCAGTGGACGGTGTCAGATGGTAGAGCAGTGGACGGTGTCAGATGGTAGAGCAGTGGACGGTGTCAGATGGTAGAGCAGTGGACGGTGTCAGATGGTAGAGCAGTGGACGGTGTCAGATGGTAGAGCAGTGGACGGTGTCAGATGGTAGAGCAGTGGACGTTGTCAGATGGTAGAGCAGTGGACGGTGTCAGATGGTAGAGCAGTGGACGGTGTCAGTCAGTAGAGCAGTGGACGGTGTCAGATGGTAGAGCAGTGGACGGTGTCAGATGGTAGAGCAGTGGACGGTGTCAGATGGTAGAGCAGTGGACGGTGTCAGATGGTAGAGCAGTGGAAGGTGTCAGATGGTAGAGCAGTGGACGGTGTCAGATGGTAGAGCAGTGGACGGTGTCAGATGGTAGAGCAGTGGACGGTGTCAGATGGTAGAGCAGTGGACATTGTCAGATGGTAGAGCAGTGGACAGTGTCAGTAGAGCAGTGGACAGTGTCAGATGGTAGAGCAGTGGACGGTGTCAGTAGAGCAGTGGACAGTTTCAGATGGTAGAGCAGTGGACGGTGTCAGTAGAGCAGTGGACAGTTTCAGATGGTAGAGCAGTGGACGGTGTCAGATGGTAGAGCAGTGGACGTGTCAGATGGTAGAGCAGTGGACGGTGTCAGATGGTAGAGCAGTGGACGGTGTCAGTAGAGCAGTGGATGGTGTCAGTTGGTAGAGCAGTGGACGGTGTCAGATGGTAGAGCAGTGGACGTGTCAGATGGTAGAGCAGTGGACGGTGTCAGATGGTAGAGCAGTGGACGGTGTCAGATGGTAGAGCAGTGGATGGTGTCTGTAGAGCAGTGGACGGTGTCTTCATTCACAGTGAGCTATGAATAGACACAGGAGCAATCAGTATCAATCACCCACTGTGTTCATTCGGAAAAGGAAGGGGTCGGTAAATGACATATTTACCAGCCCCTTCCCCTGCTCTCCATCCTGAAACATCCCCCTCCAGTAGCTGGTGGGAGAGGAGAGGGGAGGAGGGAAGATGGCAGCACTGCAGAGGGATGGGGGGGAGGCAGCAGGGGAAATCTGTGTTGCACAAGGTGATTAGGGTCTGCCCAGGCACACCCGGCACACCCAATGTGCACACCTATGCAATAAAGAATGAAAATGTAGGGATGCATTTTCCTAGACCCTGTTTTCTGCCAGCTAATGTTGAGCAAATCTTTTGGGTTTGACCCAAGGGCAGGTTTAGCGAACATGTCCAAAAATCTGCAAATTGCGAACTTTAATACGAACCTCACTGAAGTCAATGGGAAGTAAAGCTTGCAAATCAAATCATCTCCATTTTCAAGACTAATAGATAAGAGGTCGGTAATAGATAAGAGCTCTGGTAATGAGGCTTGAAGTGCAACAATAAATAACCACAATTCCTTTAAATAATATTCCTGGGGGATGCCCTAAACCCAGGCTGGCAGTAAAGTGGCACATCTGTAACATTTATAGCAGAAGTGACATTTAGAAAGATTAAAGAAATTTCATGTAAACTGGCAGCAGCTAAATTACATTTCCCTGGTGGATTATTTTTTTTGCGGTACCTCCAGGCAGGGCCGTCTTTAATATTGATTGGACCCCGGGCAAACATTTTCTTGGGCCCCTCCTCCATGCAATGTCGCTCTCCACCTGCTCTGAGACATACAATAAAAAGCAGCTAGACTCAAAATCAGTTTACTGAATCAGATCAGGCAGGGATTGCGATTGGTTGTCAAAGGTTACAATGTATCATTACCGCTCACTGACTGGCTGCTAGAGGTTACAGCACACATTATGTCTCACTGATTAGCTGCAAGAGGTTACAGCACATGACTTCTGCTTAGTGGACTGGTTGCTAGAGATTACTGTACATCAATACTGCTCACTGATTGGTTGCTAGAGGTTACTGGACATCCTTACCACTCACTAATTGGTGGCTAGAGGTTACAGCACATTATTACTGCTCACTGATTGGTTGCTAGAGGTTACTGCATATCCTTACCACTCAATGATTGGTTGCAAGAGGTAAGTGCACATCATTACTGCTCACTGATTGGTTGCTAGAGGTTATAGCACATTATCTCCTCACTGCCTGCACACCATGGACTGGTGATGATGTGGGACCCATCAATAGAATAGACAGGAATCTCCTAGAGATCCTAGGACTCCTGGGATCAGTGGCAATGCTGGGGGGTTGATTGGATCAGTGGCAGTGGTGGGGGATGGGATTAGTTAGGAGGCAGTACACTGTGGAAAATTCTGAATCATGTAGAGCAAAGCTGGAAATCTTTGGCAGGTATATAGTGAGGGATTCTACACTGACCACCAATGTGAGGGGGTATTTACACTGACCACCAATGTGAGGGGGAATTTGCACTGACCACCATGTACCGGGGGATTTTACGCCACCCACCAATATAAAGAGGGATTTCTTCACTAACACCAATGTAATAAGAGCATTTACACAGACCACCAGTGTAAGGAGGAATATACAATGACCTCTATGTAAGGTGGCACTTCTACACTGATCACCAATGTGAGGGGGATTTACACTGACCACCAATGTGAGGGGGGATTTACACTGATCACCAATGTGAAGGGGGGGTTTACACTGATCACCAATGTGAGGGGGGGATTTACACTGACCACCAATGTGAGGGGGGATTTACACTGATCACCAATGTGAGGGGGGATTTACACTGACCACCAAAGTGAGGGGGAATTTACACTGATCACCAATGTGAGGGGGATTTACACTGATCACCAATGTGAGGGGGATTTACACTGATCACCAATGTGAGGGGGAATTTACACTGACCACCATGTACTGGGGGATTTTATACCACCCACCAATATAACAAGATATTTCTGGGCACAAAAAACTTTCATTGAAAAATCCCCCTTATGAGCACCAAATGCCTCGAATGTAGTTGTTACTATATAAAAGTAGCAGTGACATCCTCATTGTGCTGTATGTGGCCTGGGCAGAGAGCTGTGGGAGGGACCCAGCAGGCCCCACCCACTACCAGTCACCCTGCACAAGGGGAGAGAGCAGAGATGTGGGAGGGGCCCAGAAAGCCGCACCCACTAAAGGCTGTTTGCAGAAAATTACAGGAAGGGGTGGAGACTAGATCAGTCATTGTGCACAAGGAAAAAGAGCAGAACTGTGGGAGGGGCTAACCAGGCTCCACCCACTACAGGATGCCTGCAGAAAACTACAGGGGGGGCAGAGACAAGACCAGTCCCTCTGCACAAGGGGAGAGAGCAGCTGTGGGAGGGGTTGAACAGGCTCCTCCCACCACAGGATGCCTGCAGAAAACTACAGGAGGGGCCGGAGACAAGACCAGTCCCTCTGCACAAGGGGAGAGAGCAGCTGTGGGAGGGGTTGAACAGGCTCCACCCACTACAGGATGCCTGCAGAAAACTACAGGAGGGGGCGGAGACAAGAGCAGTCCCTCTGCAGAAGGAGAGAGGGCAGCAGTGAGCGGTCTTTATTACAGGAAGTCTCACACTGGATTCCTGCACAGATCTGGAGGAAATACACAAAGATCACTGAGATTCGGGAAGAATCCACATGAGGAATGGCTTGTGCATGAATTGTATTTGATATGTTATTTTATTTGCTATATTTCAGAAGTGGAGTTATCCTTTAAGCCCCCTTTTTTTATTTAAATGATTTTATTTAAGTAATTGGTACGGCACACAAATAAAGCAAAAATGAAAATAAAGATAAAAACAGTCCTGTATGCGATACTCCTTCTCTGCAGATTCTAGCGTACTGCGATCCAGAGTCTCTTCTAGTGTAAAAGAATTGTTGGACCCACTTCCTGTGAGCAAGGAAGGACCCACCCCCGAGGAGCAGTGCCGTCCCCTGCAGCATTCAGGAACTGCCCACTCTGGGAGGATGAAAAAGATGAGCAGACCACAGACTCCAACAGAAAGGTATGAAGGCAAAAATGTTAAAAAAAAATAAAGTAGTGGTGCTTTCAGGGTCTGGGAGAGGAATTGGGCGAGGAACCAGCGTGGAGTTGGGTTTTAACTCTCTAGCATTTCCCAAGCCCTGAAATATAAATTTGTGGAAGCATCGCCAATTTACCGTGTGCCTATCCTGACCCTTGAAGATTGGACCACCCAAAACTCCAATTTTAGTTTTCACTTGAACCCATGAAAAGTGATTCTTGTCATCTCTTGTCTCGAGTTTAAATTCTCAGGTTTTTAAATCTTCTCACAAGGCAGTCCATTCTCCCTGCTGGATTGAATTCCTATTCTACATGTACAATGATGTGACGCAGTGGTCTCCAAACAGTGGTCCGGGGGGCTGGATGCGGCCCTTTGCTTGCTGTTATCTGGCCCTTGGGGCACTATTCCTACCACTGATTCCAATGATGGGCATTGGTCAGCCCAATGACACCAACAATGGGGCACTATTCCTGCCACTGATACCAACAATGGGGCACTATTCCTCCCACCGATACCAATGGTGGGTCACTATTCTTCCCACCGATACCAATGGTGGGTCACTATTCCTTCCACTAATACCAATGATGGGGCACTATTTCTCCCCCTGATACCAATGATGGGGCACTATTCTTGCCCTGATACCAACAACTAGACATTATTCCTCCCACTGTGCCAATGATGGGGAACCATTTCTCGAACTGATACCAATGATGGGGCACTATTCCTTCCACTGATACCAATGATGGGGCACTATTCCTTCCACTGATACCAATGATGGGGCACTATTCTTCCCCTGATACCAATGATGGGGCACTATTCCTTTCACTGATACCAATGATGGGGCACTATTCTTGCCCTGATACCAACAACGAGACATTATTCCTCCCACTGTGCAAATGATGGGGGACTTTTCCTCTCACTGATACCAATGGTGGGGAACTATTCCTCCCACTAATACCAATGATGGGGCACTATTCTTCCCGATACCAACGATGGGGCACTATTCCTCCCACTAATACCAATGATGGGGCACTATTCTTCCCGATACCAATGATGGGGCACTATTTCTTCCACTGATACCAATGATGTGGCACTATTCTTCCCGATACCAATGATGGGGCACTATTCCTTCCACTGATACCAATGATGGGGACTTATTCCTTTCACTGATACCAATGGTGGGACACTAGTCTTCCCCTGATACCAACAACGATACATTATTCCTCCCACTGTGCCAATGATGGGGCACTATTTTCCCCACTGATACCAATGATGGGGCACTATTCCTCTCACTAACACCAATGATGGGACACTATTCTTTCCCTAATACCAACAATGGGGCACTATTCCTCCCACTGATGCCAATGATGGGGCACTATTCTTCCCCTGATACCAATGATGGGGCACTATTCCTCCCACTAATACCAATGATGGGGCACTATTCTTCCCACTCATACCAATGATGGGGCACTCTTCTTTCCGATACCAATGATGGGGTACTATTCCTTCCCCTGATACCAATGATGGGGCACTATCCTTCCCGATACCAATGATGGGACACTATTCCTCCCACTAATACCAATGATGGGGCACTCTTCTTTCCGATACCAATGATGGGGTACTATTCCTTCCCCTGATACCAATGATGGGGCACTATTCTTCCCGATACCAATGATGGGACACTATTCCTCCCACTAATACCAATGATGGGGCACTATACTTCCCGATACCAATGATGGGGCACTATTCTTCCCCTGATACCAACAACGAGACATTATTCCTCCCACTGTGCCAATGATGGGGCACTATTCCTCCCGCTAATACCAATGATGGGGCACTATTCTTCCCCTGATACCAATGATGGGGCACTATTCCTTTCACTGATACCAATGGTGGGGCACTATTCTTGCCCTGATACCAACAACAATACATTATTCCTCCCACTGTGCCAATGATGGGGCACAATTTCTCCCATTGGATGAAATGGACGTAGGGAGGCTGACGCACTGACGTCATCGCGTTCCGCGTTGTGAGCGGGTGTACTACTAGCCGGCCGGCATTTTTATCACTTGTTCCTGCTGATACAATTTTTTATGTAAGTAGGATTGCTTTTATTTAATAAACCTTTTTATCTGGTATCACACCATGGGAGCATCCCTTTCTTTCCTGTATTTACATACTGGTTGCTGAGAGAATCTGGTCCCTTATTATTGGAGACTGCCTACGATCGGCCTAAGGAGGAATATTCCTGGTTGACCCTATGTAAGGAGATCCGGATTGGTGCTGAGTCCTGGTGTTCGAGATTTGTCCCGGTATCATCATAGTACAGGCTTATCTGAGCTTGCCCTCTGGTAAGCGCATTCATATATCGGTGGTGGATCACGGTGCTTTTTGAGTTTCACAGTCACTACATTTTGATTTCACATTTTTTCACTTATGAACTAATTTTTTTTGGTTATCACCTTATGTCACTGGACGTTTAAGGAATTCCATTTTGGGATTCGTTTTTGTGTATTTGCACACTTATTGAACTCTTAATTACTTATTAGCGCGGCTTTTTGTATTATTTTATTTCTGTATATTGTGTACATCTCGCATTTTTAAAGCGGTTCTGCACTCTGTAAAATTTTTTTTTTTTTTTGGGACGGAATATAAAGGATGCTTACCTTTATTGGGGGACTCACCTGTTCCATCTTCCATCTCGATCGCCGCTGGTTTTCGTCCGATGAAGTTCCTCGTCTTCTTCTTTTGTGCTGGGGACCATCTTGCCTGTGGGCATGTGAAACACCCACAGGAACTTTAGATGGCCCAGCATGCACCGCCGTTACTCGCGCGTGCGCAGTAACGGCACATCTGCCGACATCTCACGAGATTTTGGCAGATGTGGCCGAAATCTCGGGAGATTTCGGAAGATGTGGCCGAAATCTCGCGAGATTTCGGAAGATGCCCGCACTGACTCCTGGGATCAATGACACCAGATCCCAGGAGACAGTGCGGCGTGACGACGATCGACGCAGAGACCCCGCCCGCCGCCGCAGAGAGAGAAGACCGGAAGTCTTCAATTACAAGGTAAGTAAAAAAAAAAAAAACATTTCATTTAGTACTCTTTGCCTGATTTGGAAGGCAAAGAGATTTACTAAATGAAATGGGTGCCGAACCGCTTTAAGCTGCTGCTTATTATTCACATTTTTCCACATATTATTATTCCTTTATATATTGTGGTTTGCTACATGTTATTTACATGATCTATTTGTAATTAATTTTTAGTTAGGGATCAGCGCGGTGTTCACTTTCCATTTTCACAATTTCTCCCACTGATACCAATGACGGGGCACTATTCTTCCCCTGACACCAACAATGGGACACAATTCCCCCTAATAAAACCAATGATGTTGTATTGTTTACTCCCATTGACAGAATTGCACTTTCTACTCCCACCAGCCGCAGCCTGACGCCCCTAAAGCCCGAAGGACAGTAAACTGGCCCTGCGTTTAGAAAGTTTGGAGACTGCTGATGTAACACACGCCTGTGCCTGTGCAGTTCTTGGCTGCGTTTACAAATGTCTGACACAGATCAGCCTGCTACAATATTGCAATGCTGCCGCCTGATCGCCGGGAGTCTGAGAAAATGCTTCCTCCTGCCGACAGCAGACTGGTGACGTCACCTCTGTCTAGGCAAAGTCACCGACTGGAGCTCAAGGGCAGCTTTCTAATTATAAAAAGGCAGAGCTTCGTGTTAATCATACAGCCTAATAAACCAGCAGGTCCACTTTAATTCGGAAAATTTCCGCTGTAACAAGCTGAACTTTGCAGCCGTTTCATTCTCTTACTGGGAAATTAATCTTGTAAAACTGTTTGTCTTTTAATTAATGAAACATGATTCTAATTGACACCGGTGAGATATTATTATCGCAGTCAGGGCAGGGAGCTGGATGTGGAGTGACGGCACGTGACTGACTTATGATGGATGTTTTCAGTAATGAAACATATTATAGGGAGAAGACGACAATCCAACGTTAAATATTGCTTGTTCTTCTGTCTCCGGAGTGCCACAAGAAAAAAAAAAAAAAATCAAAAGAGTCCAAAGATAATGTTAGCTTTGCAAACAATTTTCTAAATTAATACTTTTTCTTCTGAAAGACTTATGCCCCGTACACACCGTCGGATATTCCGACCACAAAATCCGTCGGATTTTTTCCGACGGATCTTGTCCGAAACTGGTGTTTGACGCGGTTGGAAAAAGTTGTCGGAAAATCCGATCGTTCGGAACGTGATGACGTTCGTTTGTTAGGACGGGACTACATTCAGGCTAGTAGCCAATAGCTTTGGTCTCTTTATTTGATCTGAGCATGCGTGGCACTTGTGTCCGATCAGAATTCTCTACAAATGATCGGATTTTGTTGTCGGTAAATTTGAGATCCTGCTCTCAAATTTTTTCCAGTCGGAATTTCCGATGGAAAAAGTCAGATGAAGCCCATATACGATCGGATTTTCCGACAACATAATCCGATTGGACTTTTCCCGTCAGAATATCCGACCGTGTGTACGGGGCATAAGTGATGTTAAAAGGGAATTCCATTGTATGCCATCATTTTAAAAACTGCCAAAAAAGAAATATTTAGTAAATAAAAAAGAAAATTCACAAAGAGCACTAACTTCCTAAAATATACCCAGAGGTTTGAAAAAGGGGTGCTCTACCCCGAAACGAGTAGCCACGCTCATTTACATCCGACAGAAAAAGTCCGATAGAGCCCACACACAATCGGATTTTCCAACAACATAATCCGATCAGACTTTTCCCGTCGGAATATCCGACCGTGTGTACGGGGCATAAGTGATGTTAAAAGGGAATTCCATCTTATGCCATCATTTTAAAAACTGTCCAAAAATAAATATTTAGTAAATAAATAAAAAATCACAAAGGGCACTAACTCCCTAAAATATACCCAGAGGTTTGAAAAAGGGGTGCTCCACCCCGAAGCTAGTAGCCACGCTCATTTACGTCAAGTATGATGTCATAACAGCCCTGTAATGCCCTGGACACATGGTCGGAAATTCCGACGGAAAAAAATGTCCGATCGGACCATGTTGTCAGAAAATCCGCCCGTGTGTGGGCTCCATCTGACTTTTTCCATCGCAAGTTTCCGACGGAAAAAAATTTGAGAGCAGGATCTAAAATTTTCCTACAACAAAATCTGATCTGACTTTTTTCCGATCGTCTGTAGAGAATTTCCGACGCACAAAGTGCCACGCATACTCAGATCAAATTACGAGACTAAAGCTATTGGCTACTGGCCTCTACGTAGTTCCGTTGTACGCAACGAATGTCACCACTTTCAGAATGATCAAATTTTCCGACAACTTTGTCCGAACGTGTGTATGCAGGACAAGTTTCGGCCAAAATCCGTTGGAAAAAAAAAGACGGATTTTGTGGTCGGAATGTCCGACCGTGTGTACGGGGCATAAGTGATGTTAAAAGGGAATTCCATCTTATGCCCTCATTTTAAAAACTGTCCAAAAAGAAATATTTAGTAAATTAAAAAAAATCACAAAGGGCACTAACTCCCTAAAATGTACCCAGAGGTTTGAAAAAGGGGTGCTCCACCCCGAAACGAGTAGCCACGCTCATTTACGCCAAGTATGATGTCATCACAGCCCTCTGGTTGGCCTGTAATGCCCCGTACACATGGTCGGAAATTCCGATGGAAAATGTCCGATCGGACCATGTTGTCAGAAAATCCGCCCGTGTGTGGGCTCCATCTGACTTTTCCCGTCGGAATTTCCGACGTAAAAAATTTGAGAGCAGGATCTAAAATTTTTCCGACAACAAAATCCGATCTGACTTTTTTACGTTCGTGTGTAGAGAATTTCCGACGGACAAAGTGCCATGCATGCTCTGATCAAATTACGAGACCAAAGCTATTGGCTACTAGCCTCTACGTAGTTCCGTCGTACGCAACGAACGTCACCACGTTCAGAATGATCAAATTTTCCGACAACTTTGTCCGACCATGTGTATGCAACACAAGTTTCGGCTAAAATCCGTTGGAAAAAAACAGACGGATTTTGTGGTCGGAATGTCTGACCGTGTGTACGGGGCAAAAGTGATGTTAAAAGGGAATTCCATCTTATGCCCTCATTTTAAAAACTGTCCAAAAAGAAATATTTAGTAAATAAAAAAAAATCACAAAGGGCACTAACTCCCTAAAATATACCCAGAGGTTTGAAAAAGGGGTGCTCCACCCCGAAACTAGTAGCCACGCTCATTTACGTCAAGTATGATGTCATCACAGCCCTCTGGTTGGCCTGTAATGCCCCGTACACATGGACGGAAATTCCGACGGAAAATGTGGTCGGAATATCTGACCGTGTGTATGGGGCATAAGTGATGTTAAAGTGGTGTTGTACTCAAATTTGCAACTTAATCTTAATGTAATCTGTTAGTGCCATTGATGCTCAAATGCCCCTTAAAAAAAATTTTTTTGCCGTAATTACCTTTTAATAGTAAATAGTATGTTGACTTCAGGGCTCTCCTCCCGTGGGAGTAGGCGTGTTTATCGCCTTTCCCCGGCTCTGCAAAGACCCCTGGGAGCTTTGTCACAGTCTTCCGAAGAATAAGTGGGGAACGCCGTAATGCCGAAATCTCGTAAGATGTTTGGTTGCCATCACAACGGGGCGGGAACTTCCAATGACGCCACCCGGAATTTTTACAGCGCTGCTCGCTGTTATCATTGAGCATGCGCGGGATCTAGCGGTGAATGCTGGGAGCACAGCATTCACCGCCTCCCTGGAAATAAATGCTTGTGGGCTTCAAATGCCCACAAGCAAAATGACAATGGCCAGGATGCATTTTTTCTTTTACGGACGAAATCGGCAAGCAGGGGAACTTAAAAACACAAAAAGTGAGTACTATCCTTACATTACTAAAAGTCTATACATGACCCTGGAAAAAAAAAAAAGATAGGTGGACGGAATCCCGCTTTAAAAGGGAATTCCATCTTACCCAGAGGTTTGAAAAAGGGGTGCTCCACCCCGAAACGAGTAGCCACGCTCATTTACATCAAGTATGATGTCATCACAGCCCACTGGTTGGCCTGTAACACATCTTTGCTGTCCACAGTGGTTATCAGCCATGTGATATACATCTACAGTGTGCTGCTCCTTTTAGTTCTTCCTGGTGTTCCCTTGGTTGGGAGTGAAACAATACTGCGCAAATTATAAAATATCTAAGAAAAATAATAATAAGAAGAAAAATAACAATATAATGAAAGCAAAGCTGCTACACAGGAATGTGACAAAAATTCAAATAAGAAAGATGAGTGAAAATGTAGCGCTAAGAATAATAACACAATGAAGTGAATAAACAATCAATGAATAATCTAGTAAACATCTAATATGGTGATAACGTCCATCATGGTAAGATAAGTAATGTGAAAATACGTCCCATAAAATAAATCCAGTCCTAAAAAGGGACAATAGAATGGGAGTCCACAGCTATAAAGTGATCATCTTCAAACAAGTAGACTGAGATGGCTGTAACAAGAAACATCCAGGATGGTGAGTCCCGTCTAAGTATATGAGATTACACACCGGAACCGGTGGACCCAGATGTCAGAGACACCGAATCATAAAGGCATGGATATCCAAAGGGTCTCCAAAACGGTCAAAATGACCCAGGATCTCCAGTGATGTCTCCAAAGGACCTCATGGGTTTCGACCAAACTTGGAAGACCAGTGCACAGTGGGAACGCCACAGCAACTCACACCCAACCAGTATATGCAGGAAGAAAAGAAGGGGTGGGGCTCCAATAGTGCAGGTCAACAAAGTTGGTGTGTTATAAAAACCGACATACATAGAGTAAAAGTGATCATAAATAAAATAATAGCAATGTGGGGAGCGATGAACCTTGCCCGACGCGTTTCGTCCAACTAGGACATCTACAGGGGCATCTGGCATCTCATATACTTAGACGGGACTCACCATCCTGGATGTTTCTTGTTACAGCCATCTCATTCTACTTGTTTGAAGATTATGGACTCCCATTCTATTTTCCCTTTTTAGGAACGGATTTATTTTATGGGACGTATTTTCACATTACTTATCTTACCATGATGGACTTTATAACCATATTAGATGTTTACTGGATTATTCATTGATTGTTTATTCACATCATTGTGTTATTATTTTTAGCGCTACATTTTCGCTCATGTTCCCTTGGTTGACATCTGGTTCCAAACATCTTACATCACATCCACCCTGAGAGGCTTCCTCGTCATTGACCACCTGGAAGGTTACCACCTGCTGGAGACTTATGGACAGGGGCGTTGCTAGGTCTACAAAAGATCTGGGGCTAGAGCCCATAGCAGCGTATTAAATAAAGTAATACGGGCATACAGTAATATACGTGTGTGTGTGTATATATATATCCCCAGAGAGCCCCACACTTACATCAGGGTCCTCAGAGAGCCCCCACTTACATCAGGGTCCTCAGAGAGCCCCCCCTTACATCAGGGTCCCAAGAGAGCCTCCCCCTTACATCAGGGTCCCCAGAGAGCCCCCCCCTTACATCAGGGTCCCCAGAGAGCCTCCCCCTTACATCAGGGTCCCCAGAGAGCCCCCCCTTACATCAAGGTCCCCAGAGAGCCCCCCTTACATCAGGGTCCCCCGAGAGCCTTCCCCTTACATCAGGGTCCCCAGAGAGCCCCCCCCTTACATAAGGGGCCCCAGAGAGCCCCCCCTTAAATTAGGGTCCCCAGAGAGCCCCCCTTACATCAAGGTCCCCAGAGAGCCCCCCTTACATCAGGGTCACCAAAGAGCCCCCCTTTACATCAGAGTTCCCAGAGAGCCCCCTTACATTTGGGGCCCCATTGAGCCTCCCCCTTAACCACTTGCCTACTGTGCACTTAAACACCCTTCCTGCCCAGACCAATTTTCAGCTTTCAGCGCTCGCGCACTTTCAGTGACAATTGCGCGGTCATGCAATGCTGTAACCAAATGAATTTTTTATCATTTTGTTCGCACAAATAGAGCTTTAGTTTGGTGGTATTTATTCGCGACTCCGTTTTTTATTTTTTGCGATATAAGCGAAAACATAGCGGAAATTTTGAAAAAAAACAATATTTTCTCCTTTCTTTTTTAAAAGAAATCCAATAAAATCAAATTTTGTCATAAATTTAAGCCAAAATGTATTCTGCTACATGTTTTTTGTAAAAAAAATTCCGTTAAGTGTATAATAATTGGTTCGCGTGATCACGGACATATGTACGCAAATTATCATGTAAAAGGGGTGTGCAGGTGATCACGGACATATGTGTGCAGATAATCATTGGCACATGTGATTTTAGTGGGACATATGTGAGGGACATGTGTTTTTATTATTTAGGGACATGTGTGTTTTGGGGACATGTGTGTTTTGGGGACATGTGTGTTTTACTGTGGGGACATGTGTGTCTTACTGTGGGGACATGTGTGTTTTACTGTGGGGACGTGTGTTTTACTATGGGGGACCCTAGACTGGTGATCAGTGAGTAAAAAAAATCTCATACTCACTGATCACCAGCCGGCTGCAGCGATCCGCTCTCCTCTCCTCACCGACGACTTCCGTGTGAGGAGAGGAGGGCCGATTGCCTAGCAACCGGCTGTTTGTTTACATCACATGACAGCCGTGATTCGTCACGGCCGTCATGTGATCAGGAGGGCCAATCACCGTGCCCTCCTGCCGATTCGAGATGCGCCGTGTCCGGGTGACACGGCCGCATCGGGATCGCGCCGCTGCGCGGGCACGCGCGCGCGCGATCCCTCTACTTCTGCAGGACGTTCCTGAACGTCCTATCAGAAGTAGACGGCTCCCACCCGGCCGTATATCTACATTGGCCGGGTGGGAAGTGGTTAAATCAGGGTCCCCAGAGAGCCTCCCACTTAAAATCAGGGTCCAGAGAGAGCCTCCCCCTTGCATCAGGGTCCCCAGAGAGCGTCCCCTCCCCTTGGGGACCCCCGCAGAGACTCGGGGCTATGGGCCCCAGATTCGGGGCTATGGGCCCCAGATTCGGGGCTATAGCCCCAAAAGCCACCCCCTAGCGACACCACTGCTTATGGATATGCTTTTTATACATTTTAACATGGGAGTGCTCTTCAATCTTTTTTTATATTCACTTATAAAATAAATATTTAGTTTGTCCTTGCAAAGATGTCTTTTTAAAATGCTACTTGCCTGGCTTCAACACCTCCTGGGTAAAGATAAGCTTAGGGTCAGTGGAGAGTTTGATCGACAAGCTGGCAAACTGAATGGTCAGATTTGACCTGACCTTGTCTCCTCTGTCAAGGGTCTAGTAGAAGAGGATCATCGTGTACTGGCCTTCATGTTTGTGTTGATGGATCATCTGGGCATCGTTCCTCCATGTTGAGGGCATGTGGTAAGCTCAATGCCCCTCCCATTCTTGGCCAGGTAGGCTGCATGTTTGGATAAAATCTCTGGTATGGATTTTGGGAAGGAGCCCGCCTCATTGTGTTCTTTGGTTTTCTTTTGCCTGGAGACCCCCTCGAAATCTGTATCAGACCCCTATCCAGGATAAAGGTCTTATATGATTTTGGGGGGAACCCACATGACATTTTACAGTTTTTTGAAAATCCATACCAGACTCTTATCAATGCTAAGGATCTGGTAATGATTTTGGAGGGAGGAAGAGGGAATTCACTTATATTTTTCTTATTTTTCTTTTGCTTGGTCCTTCCTGAAGCATACCAAGCTACTGTATATGTCCAGCAGAAGGAAAACATGTGAGTCCTTCATCTACTCCCTCGTAGGGGTCTAAAGTGGATTTTTAATGGGAACTTACCGGTACTCAAAAACAGTGGCGGCTGGTGCTCAAAATTTTTTGGGGGGGGCGCAAACAAACAGCCTCACTGTGCCATCAAACGCTGCCACTGTGCCCATCAAACGCTGCCACTGTGCCCATCAAACGCTGCCACTGTGCCCCAAGTGCTGCCACTGTGCCCGTAGTGCTGCCACTGTGCCCCAAGTGATGCCATTGTGCCCCAAGTGCTGCCACTGTGCCCCAAGTGCTGCCACTGTGCCCCAAGTTCTGCCACTGTGCCCCTCAAGTGCTGCCATTGTGCCCCTCAAGTGCTGCCACTGTGCCCCCTGCCTGCCCTCTGCACTTACCTTGTCTCGGTGTGCAGCGCGCCGTGTCCCCTCATCTTCCCCTCATCTTCCGATATCTTCTCCCGCGCTCCTGTCTTCTGCTATGATTGGACGCCTAGCGTCCAATCACAGCGCCTGTGACTTCAGCCAATCAGGTGACAGGTAACAGACCCGGCAACCTGATTGGCTGAGAGGCGGGTCTGTGTTAGAGAAGCGAATACATCGCTTCCCTAACACAATACTGTGTAATCAGCGAACGCACAGCAGTGCGCCCGCTGTTTACACTTATGGAAGCCTATTAGAGCACACCGCTCTAATAAGGTCCCCTATTAGAGCTTTACAGCTCTAATAGGGCGCTTCCAGAAACACCCCCCCGCTGTAATTCAGATGCCCGGCACCCGGCAAGGGGCCGGACACCTGAATAGGGGGCGGCATCGGTGACAATAGATAGATTCATGCAATGCATGAATCTATCTATTGGTGATAGAGCGGTGCAGGAGAGGGGGGGCGGCGCTCCTGCGCCCTCTATGCACGCACCGCCACTGCTCAAAAACATAAAAACAAAGCAAAAAGAAGGCATGGTGTCCCCATCAAAATCTATACGAGATCCCTATTAGGGATGGCAGCCTAGTATATATTTTGAGCTGGACCCCAGGCACAAGAACAAAGAAAAAATTATATGGGGGCCCCCCCTGAATCCATACAAGACCTTTTTTTAGACAGTAAAATCGCACCAAGCTCCACTTTAAAAAAAAGTTCTGAAGCTTCTTTGGGGCGATTGCTGTGTGTAGGGCGGCCCATTCAGGTGGATGAGATGCCCCTATGTGTGATGAGTGAAAATGCTCCAATGCTTTAAAGCGGTTCGGCACACACTTCATTTAGTAAATCTCTTTGCCTTCCAAATCAGGCCAAGAGTACTAAATTAGGTTTTTTTTTTTTTTTTTTTTATTTCACTTACCTTGTAATGCTGCTCTGTCTCTTCGGCGGTGGGCGGGGTCTCTGCGTCGATCCTCGTCATGCCGCACTGTCTCCTGGGATCTGGTGTCATTGATCCCAGGAGTCAGTTCGGACATCCGCCGAAATCTCACGAGATTTACGGGGGTCGTGCCGAAATCTCGCGAGATTTCGGCAGATGTTGATTACAATCTGCAGCACACGTTTGCGTTGGACGAGTTTTTCTACTTTATTTGTAGAAATATTTATGTTAATAATTCTTTGTGTGTTTAAAAGCTGCACTTTGCCGTTACTGCGCACGCACGAGATCGGCGCAATAACGGCGGTGCATGCTGGGCCATAGAAGGTGCCTGTGTGGTTTCACATGCCCACAGGCAAGATGGCACCCAGCAGCAACACTTTTTACAAGTGTTTATTTGTGACGAAAACCGGCAGCAGTTCACCATGAAAACGGAACACGTGAGTTCTCATTGCACAAAAAAAAATCCTTCTCATTGCACAAAAAAACAAAAAACATTAGACAGTGTGCAGAACCGCTTTAAGGCTACTTTCACACTGGGGCGCTGGCTGCACTGGCGGTAAAGTGGCGCTATATTTAGCGCCGCTTTACCATTTTTTTAGCGGCGCTATTCGGCCGCTAGCGGGGCAGTTTTACCCCCTGTGAGTGGCCGAAAAAGGGTTAATACCGCCCGCGGGCGGGTTCGGATCGCTGCCCCATTGTTTTCAGGGGGAAGGGGCGCTATAGGAGCGGTAAATATACAGCTCCTACAGCGCACCAAAGATGCGGCTTGCAGGACATTTTTCAGCGTCCTGCAAGCGCACCGCTCCAGTGTGAAAGCCCTCGGGCTTTCACACTGGAGACACAGCAGCAGCTGTTTCGGGTCGGTTTGCAGGCGCTATTTTTAGCGCAATAGCGCCTGCAAACCGCCCCAGTGTGAAAGGGGCCTAAGTCTTGCTAAAAACACAAAATAGAAGAAAAAAAAGTTATTTAATTTGCAAAACATTTACTACAGTAACAATACCCCCCCCCCCCCACTGGGGGGAGAACCTCTGGGGCAATCTAGGATGGAAAAGGACCTGGGGGTCCTAGTAGATGATAGGCTCAGCAATGGCATGCAATGCCAAGCTGCTGCTAACAAAGCAAACAGAATATTGGCATGTATTAAAAAGGGGATCAACTCCAGAGATAAAACGATAATTCTCCCGCTCTACAAGACTCTGGTCCGGCCGCACCTGGAGTATGCTGTCCAGTTCTAGGCACCGGTCCTTAGGAAAGATGGCCGTACTGGTGACCCCACAATAGGGATAAAAAAAATTTGTGGAAGGGAGTTTAACAAGACACGTGGCCACTAAAATTAGAAGAAAAGAGGGTTTAACCTTAAACTACGTAGAGGGTTCTTTACTGTAAGAGCGGCAAGGATGTGGAATTCCCTTCCACATGCGGTGGTCTCAGCGGGGGGCATTGATAGTTTCAAGAGACTATTAGATAATCACCTGAACGACCACAACATACAGGGATATACAATGTAATACTGACATATAATCACACACATAGGTTGGACTTGATGGACTTGTGTCTTTTTTCAACCTCACCTACTATGTAACTAAGTGAACATTGAAATAGAAACATTTTGTTTTTTGTTTTAGTTTTGTAACTTTTTGTACATGAATTGCATAAAAATGTAATCATTTTAAACAAATATATCCCAAATGACATGACTTTATTATAGTATTTACCTCCTGTTTATATACTGAGAAGCCTAATTTCACACTTTAATGCATCTTACTTAAAGTGGAGTGCCCACAAAAAAAAAAAAAATTAAAAGTCAGCAGCTACAAATACTGCAGCTGCTGACTTTTAATAATCTGACACTTACCTGTCCCAGGGTCCAGCGATGCGGGGGAATGAGACCCCCCTCATTCCCCGCTCGGCTCGCGGCGCCGGCATTCTTAATGTGGGCACCCGGCTGTGGCTTCACAGCCGGGCACCCACTGCGCATGCGCGAGCGGTGCCGTGCACCATGATTCAAAGCTCACTCATCTGGGACACGATGACTGTACGGCGCCTACGGGATGTGATGTCATTGCCCGGGCAATGAAGGTGGCAGACTACGAGGGACCCCCTAGCAACAGGCATTTAGAGGTGAGTAAAAAAAAATAATTTTTTCCAATTATTTTTTTTTTTCTTTTTTTTATGATTTTTGAGCCTAATTTTAGTTTTTGGTGGCAACACCACTTTAACTACAAATTTATTGTATGACTCTTTTTATTGTATTGTACTCAATAAAAATATTTGAAAGGAAAAATTTAATCATTTTTGCAAGACAATATCATCAAAAGAAATCCTTTGTCCTTAAAAAAAAAAAAAAAATGAAAACAGGTGTGGGAGCTGAACTGGTTAACGATAAAAGATTGGAGTGTTTCTGAAAAATGATCCAGTGGCTGTATACGGTGACATGTCAGGATTTTATTCACGCCGACTTGTGAAGTTGCTGAAAGGTCCCCTTTAATAAATGCGGTGACTAAAGTGCAGCAACCAATCAGTTTTCAGCTGACTGCATGGAAACGAGGAAGAGAATTGCAGTCTCGCTGCCAAGAATGTTGCACTTTGCACGCAGTCATTGTACTCTGTGTGGCCTTATTTCATGAGCTCATTAGTCTTTAAATTCACATCCGAATTTCAGGAAAATAGAGGAAAGGGTTCTGCATTGCAGATGAACAGCTTGGGAAATATTTTTCTCTGGCCTAATTAACAGTATTTGTCTGACATTTTTAGTGCAATGTGTCGCTGGAGCTTCGGCTTCTCAGACAACATCAGATCTTTCCCTGGCACCGGCGCCATCGGCCTCAGAATTCTGTGATCCAGCCCAAAACCAGAGGATGTCTACCTCGAAAATAAGCAATCCGCTGCTACACAAACCATCATATATACAGTACAGTATATACAAAAAAATAATCATTATATATATATATATATATATATATATATATATATATATATATATATATGTATATGTATATATTTAGATAGATATCTAGAGCTGTATATATATATATATATATATATATATATATATATATATACACACACTATATTACCAAAAGTATTGGGACACCTGCCTTGACACACACACACATGAACTTTAATAACATCCCAGTCTTATGCCCCATACACACGGTCGGAAATTCCGACCACAAAATCCGTCGGATTTTTTCCAACGGATTTTGTCCGACACTGGTGTTGCACACACGGTCGGACAAAGTTGTTGGAAAATCCGATCATTCTGAACGTGGTGACGTTCGTTGCGTACGACGGGACTACGTAGAGGCTAGTAGCCAATAGCTTTGGTCTTGTAATGTGATCTGAGCATGCGTGGCACTTTGTCCGGCGGAATTCGCTACACACGATCGGAAAAAGTCCGATAGGACTTTGTTGACGGAAAATTTGAGAGCAGGAGATAATACTTTGTCCGTCGGAAAATCCGACGGAAAAAGTCAGATGGAGCCCACACACGGTTGGAATTTCCGACAACATTGTCCGATAGGACATTTTCCGTTGGAAAATCCGACCGTGTGTACGGGGCATTAGTCCGTAGGGTTCAATATTGAGTTGGCCCTCCCTTTGCAGCTAAAACAGCTTCAACTCTTCTAAGAAGGCCGTCCACAAGGTTTAGGAGTGTGTCTACACTCTGGTGCCACATTTGGCACCTTTCGGGGGGGGGGGGGGAGCAGGTATCTGTTTTTAACAGGTACCTGTCCCCACTTCCGAGAGATGTCACCACAGCGAGATAATTCGGAAGTTCAGCCCCCCTCCCACTCCTTCCCCCGCCGCCGGGCCATTCAGAAAGTGCAGCATGCTTTGCGCATGCACAGTAGGGAACCGCCTGTGAAGCCAAAGGCTTCACTGCCTGCCTCCCTTACCCAGGGCCGGTGCTACCACTAGGCAAACTAGGGTTCCCTGCTGCCTTGGGCTCCCGGCCACTGTTGTTATTACTCTCTTCTCTCTGCTGTAAGAAACTAAGTCTCAGCATAAGCAGGCAGCCGCCGCTCTGTTCACACACAGTGTCAGAGGTGCAGCGGCAGCAGAGGACCGTGTCTGTGTCCCGACTCCTGAATGAATGGAAGCAAGCAAACATTCACTGCACTGGTAGGCTGCATTGATGGGCGCTGGTGAGGCTGCCTTTGATGGGCGCTGGTAGGCTGCATTTGATGGGCGCTGGTAGGCTGCATTTGATGGGCACTGGTAGGCTGCATTGATGGGCGCTGGTGAGGCTGCATTTGATTGGCGCTGGTAGGCTGCATTTGATGGGCGCTGGTAGGCTGCATTTGATGGGCACTGGTAGGCTGCATTTGATGGGCACTAGTGAGGCTGCATTTGATGGACGCTGGTGAGGCTGCATTGATGGGCGCTGGTGAGGCTGCATTTGATGGGCACTGGTAGGCTGCATTTGATGGGCGCTGGTAGGCTGCATTTGATGGGCGCTGGTAGGCTGCATTGATGGGCGCTGGTAGGCTGCATTGATGGGCGCTGGTGAGTCTGCATTTGATGGGCGCTGGTAGGCTGCATTTGATGGGCGCTGGTAGGCTGCATTTGATGGGCGCTGGTATGCTGCATTGATGGGCGCTGGTGAGGCTGCATTTGATGGGCGCTGGTAGGCTGCATTTGATGGGCGCTGGTAGGCTGCATTTGATGGGCACTAGTGAGGCTGCATTTGATGGACGCTGGTGAGGCTGCATTTGATGGGCGCTGGTCGGCTGCATTTGATGGGCGCTGGTAGGCTGCATTTGATGGGCACTGGTGAGGCTACATTTGATGGATGCTGGTGAGGCTGCAATGATGGGAGCGCTTGTGAGGCTGCATTTGATGGCCGCTAGTGAGGCTGCAGGGATAGGCCCTGGTGAGGTTGCATTTGATGGGCGCTGGTGAGGCTGCATTTGATGGGCGCTAGTGGGGCTGCATTTGATGGGTGCTGGTGGGCTGCATTTGAAGAGCGCTTCAATAAAAAGGTGGAGTACACATGGGCAGGGCAAAGGAGGTGGAGTCAGGGGTGGAGTCGGGGAGGAGGAAAAATTAGGTTTCGCTTAGGGTGTCAAAAATTATTGCCCCAGCCCTGCCGTTACCACGAATGGCATTGGCAGCACCTGAGAGCCGATGGAAACATCAGCTGGGGTGCCAACATCGCTGGATTCTAGGACAGGTAGGTGTCCTAATATTCAAAGCCAGCAGCTACAGTATGTGTATAGCTGCTCACTTAAGTATGTCATTGGGGGGGGGCACGTGTACCCTGTTTTTAGAGGCACCCATCTCCCACTTCCACCCCTGGTGCCGGAGGGAAGATCACCTCTCCCCCTCCCTCCCTGCAATCTTCTGGGACAAAATACAGGTCCCAGGGATTGCCCGGTCATTTACGGCACGCAGCGTGCCTTGCGCATGTGCAGTGTGCGCCTGGCTGCATAGCCACAGCAGGGTGCCCACAGTTAGAATGCCACCACTGCGGAGAGGAGAGGAGCGAGGCTTCATTCGCCCGCATTGCTGGACCACGGGACAGGTGAGTGTCCGATTATTAAAAGTCGTTTAAATGGGTGGAACTCCACTTTAACCGCTTCAGCACCGGGCCATTTTACACCCTTCCTTACCAGAGCACTTTTTGCGATTCGGCACTGCGTCGCTTTAACTAACAATTGCGCGGTCGTGCGACGTTACACCCAAACAAAATTGACGTCCTTTTTTTCCCACAAATAGAGCTTTCTTTTGGTGGTATTTTATCACCTCTGCGGTTTTTATTTTTTGCGCTATAAACAAAAGAATAGCGACAATTTTGAAAAAAACACAATATTTTTTTACTTTTTGCTATAATAAATATCCCATTTTTTTAAAAAAAAAAATATTTTTTTACTCAGTTTAGGCCGATACGTATTCTTCTACATATTTTTAGTAAAAAAAATCGCAATAAGCGTATATTGATCGGTTTGCGCAAAAGTTATAGCGTCTACAAGTTAGGGGATAGATTTATTGCATTTTTATTTTTATTTTTTTACGAGTAATGGCAGCGATCTGCAATTTTTTTTCGTGACTGTGACATTGCGGCGGACACTTCGGACACTTTTGACACATTTTTGGGACCATTTACATTTACACAGCGATCGTTGCTATAAAATTGCATTGATTACTGTGTAAATGTGACTGGCAGGGAAGGGGTTAACACTAGGGGGCGCTGCAGGGGTTAATGTGTTCCCTATAGGAGTGATTCTAACAGTGGGGGGAGGGGACTCACAAGGGGAGGAGACCGATTGGTGTTCCCCGTACTGGGATCACATGATCGGTCTCCTCGCCACTGACAGGACGTGGAGCTGTGTGTTTACACACACAGCTCCACGGTCCCGCACGGTCCCTTTGTTTTAACGGGCAATCGCGGGTGCCCGGCGGACATCGCGGCCCCCGGGCACTCGCACCGGGTCCCGAGCGGCGCCGCGGGCGCGCGCCCCCTAGGCGGCCGGGAATGGATGGAGATCCACCTTGTCATATGACTATGGGCGGGTATTGAAGTGGTTAAGCACATTGTGTTTGTCTATTGTTGTGACTTAGATGAGGATCAGATCACATTTTATGGCAAATTACTGGGGCTCACATACATTTCTTGCATATACACACATACAGAAAAAGTATTCATACCCCTGGACATTTTCCACCTTTTGTCACGTTACAACCAAAAATGTAAATGTATTTTATTGGGATTTTATGTGATAGACCAATACAAAGTGGCTCATAATTGTGAAGTGGAAGGAAAACGATAAATGTTTTTTAAAAATGTTTTACAAATAAATATGTGAAAAGTTTGGGGGGCATCTGTATGGCGCCCCCCGGAGTCAATACTTGTAGAACCCCCTTTCTCTACAGTTACAGCTGCAAGTCTTTTTGGGGGTGTCTCTACCAGCTTTGCACATCTAGAGAGGGACATTTCTGCCCCATTCTTCTTTGTAAAATATCTCAAGCTCTGTCTTGGTCAACAATGTCATCCAGGTTCCGTGGTGCGGCTGTACCTGGGAACTGTCAGTTGTGATGGGGGTCTGACAGAAGAAGTCCGTTGTCAAAGGAAAAGATCCATAAGCCGCTCATTATGAAGCAAACCCATGTGCATGAAGTGAGATGAATGGCAGCCTCAGCCCAGACTTCATCCAGACCACGCCCCCGAGCATTTTATTCCACCCCTTTGAAGGTTTCTTATGGGGTTCCCATGATTAAACTCCAAGGGGCGGAGTGAACCACATTGGGGGCATGGCCTGGCTGGAGTCCGGGTTGAGGCTGCCATTCATCTCACTTCATGGGTTTGCTTCATGATGAGCGGCTTATGGATCTTTTACTTTGACACTGCTGCAGATTGGAGCTAGGATGAGCTCCCTGTCCCTGCCTACATTCACAGCGGTCTAGTTGGACTTTACCTCTCTACCTGAACGGCACCTGAATTTAGATTTTTGGGTCACAGGAGAAGTCTGTGTTCTTGTGGGCGGGTCATCAGGACATTGTCCATTAGTACCAGTGGGGGCTGGTGCTCAAAATTTTTGGGGGGGCGCAAACAAACAGCCTCACTGTGCCATAAAACGCTGCCACTGTGCCCATTAAACGCTGCCACTGTGCCCATTAAATGCTGCCACTGTGCCCATTAAACGCTGCCACTGTGCCCATCAAACGCTGCCACTGTGCCCATCAAACGCTGCCACTGTGCCCCAAGTGCTGCCACTGTGCCCCAAGTTCTGCCACTGTGCCCCAAGTGCTGCCATTGTGCCCCAAGTGCTGCCATTGTGCCCCAAGTGCTGCCACTGTGCCCCAAGTTCTGCCATTGTGCCCCAAGTGCTGCCATTGTGCCCCAAGTGCTGCCATTGTGCCCCAAGTTCTGCCATTGTGCCCCAAGTGCTGCCACTGTGCTCCAAACGCTGCCACTGTGCGCCCGCTGTTTACACTTAGGGAAGCCTATTAGAGCACACCGCTCTAATAAGGTCCCCTATTAGAGCTTACAGCTCTAATAGGGCGCTTCCAGAAACACCCCCCCCCCCCCACTGTAATTCAGATGCCCGGCGCCCGATCAGGGGCCGGACACCTGAATAGGGGGCAGCAGCGGTGACAATAGATAGATTCATGCAATGCATGAATCTATCTATTGGTTATAGAGCGGTGCAGAAGAGAGGGGGGGCGTCACTCCTGCGCCCTCTATGCACGCACCGCCACTGATTAGTACATGTTTCATTAACATGTACTGTACTGCGAGCGGACGGCAGCTGCAGGCACCACAACATACTGGTAAATCACAGCCCACCTGAACACTAGGGCACCCCCTGGGGCATGCAGCGGTGCAATCCTGTGACCGCTGTGTTCAGGGTGTTTCTTACACTGGCCTGTAGTTCAGCTTTAGCCACTTGCCGACTGCGCTATAGCCGAATGATGGCAACAGCGTGGCTGGCTAGTTCGGGGACGCCTTCATATGACGGCGTCCCATGATCACGCGCGTCGCACACCTGCTGCGGGCTTGGGCGGCGCGTTCTGTGATCGCAGTGTCCGGAGGATACTGCTGATCACAGATTGAGGTAAAGAGCGGCTCTTTACCATGTGATCAGCTGTGTCCAATAACAGCTGATCACGGATGTCAACAGAAGCTGGTTATTGGCACTCCATTCCTCATGCTGACAGCATGAGGATCGGAGAAGAGAGACAATAACCGGCTTCTCTAAAAGGGACTATCAGTGGTTTATCAGTGCAGTCCCAACAGTGCCCACCAGTGCTGCCAATCTGTGCCCACAAGTGCTACCAATCAGTGCCCACCAGTGCTGCTATTCTGTGCCTACCAGTGCTGCCAATCAGTGTCCATCTTCATCAGTGTCACCTATCAGTGCCCATCATGGCCACCTATCAGTGTCCATCAGTGCCCCCTATCAGTGCTGCCTTTTAGTGCAGCCTCATCAGTGCCCATCAGTGCAGCCTCATCAGTGCCCATCAGGGCCGCCTCATCAGTGCCCATCAGTGCCGCCTCATCAGTGCCCACAAATGCTACCAATCAGTGCCCACCAGTGCTGCTATTCTGTGCCCACCAGTGCTGCCAATCAGTGCCCATTATTGCTTCTTCATCAGTGTCCCTTATCAGTGGCCATCATGGCCACCTATCAGTGCCCATCATTGCCGCCTATCAGTGCCCATCAGTGCGACCTATCAGTGCTGCCTATCAGTGCAGCCTCATCAGTGCCCATCAGTGCAGCCTATCAGTGCCCACCAGGGCCGCCTCATCAGTGCCCATCAGTGCCGCCTATCAGTGCAGCCTATCAGTGCCACCTATCAGTGCCGCCTATCAATGCAGCCTCATCAGTGCTCACCAGTGCTGTCTCATCAGTGCCCATCAGTGCAGCCTATCAGTGCATGGCCTGGCTGGAGTCCGGGTTGAGGCTGCCATTCATCTCACTTCATGGGTTTGCTTCATGATGAGCGGCTTATGGATCTTTTACTTTGACACTGCTGCAGATTGGAGCTAGGATGAGCTCCCTGTCCCTGCCTACATTCACAGCGGTCTAGTTGGACTTTACCTCTCTACCTGAACGGCACCTGAATTTAGATTTTTGGATCACAGGAGAAATCTGTGTTCTTGTGGGCGGGTCATCAGGACATTGTCCATTAGTACATGTTTCATTAACATGTACTGTACTGCGAGCGGACGGCAGCTGCAGGCACCACAACATACTGGTAAATCACAGTCCACCTGAACACTAGGGCACCCCCTGGGGCATGCTATCAGTGCAGCCTCATCAGTGCCCATCAGTGCAGCCTATAAGTGCCCATCAGGTCCGCCTCATCAGTGCCCATCATTGCTGCCTCATCAGTGCAGCCTATTAGTGCCTATCAGTGCTGGCTCATCAGCGCACATCGGTGAAGGAGAAAAATGACCTGTTTGCAAAATTTTAGGACACACTATGAAAAAGTTTTGGACTTTTTTCCAAAATTTTTCGATCTTTATTAGTTTATTTAGCAAAAAATAAAAAAACCCAGTGGTGAATAAATACCACCAAAAGAAAGCTCTATTTGTGTCATAAAAATTATAAAAATTGGTTTTGGGTACAGTGTTGTATGACCGCGCAATTGTCATTCAAAGTGTGACAGCGCTGAAAGCTGAAAATTGGCCTGGGCAGGAAGGGGATAAAAGTGCCCGGTAGGCAGCTGGTTAAGCTCCATTGTCACTGTCAGTTATCCATCAAAACATTTTGAAAGCTGGCAAAAGAATTTTGATTTGTTGATATAACTTGGCGAATTCTGAAAAAATAAGTGCCGTCTGAAATTGTTGTATTAATGAGTCAGTGTCTTGGACTCCGCAGCTCCGACACCAATTAAATCAATGTGATGTTAAAGACTTCCGGGACCGCGCTCTGAGCTCCGCTGTCTGACCTCTGGCACTTGGCGGCGAAGCCCCGCGGTCTGTAAGCAAATACGGCTGGAAAAGGGAAGACGGAACGACTTAGCATACAGGAAATCCTGACCGGCACAGCCGGCTTTGAACACGCAGCGATGAAGGAAATGGATATCTCGGGTTTGTAAAAGTCCTGATCTACAGGGACCTAAATAGTGTTTGATATTAACCAAATACGACCTTTTCTCTGCAAAATGTGGATGGAGATAAGATTTGGGGAAAGTAACATTAGATGTGTCAAAGTTAATTCCTTGTGAGATGATAAATTAAGGAACTTGTGTTCTACCATATGAGTCGTACAGCTGAGACCCACATGGAAAAATAAATCACATAACATTTATTTCCACTTAACGTGATATACCTAGTATCTCGATTTCTTATATTTTTGTTATGTGGAGCTCCAACCTAATCTTTTTTATTTCCATAAAAAAAAAAAAAAGTGGTCAGTGGGAAGAATGCTCCTTACATTGGTGATCAGTGGGAAGAAAGCCCCTTACATTGGTGATCAGTGAGAAGAATGTTCCTTACATTGGTGATCAGTGGGAAGAATGTTCCTTACATTGGTGATCAGTGGGAAGAATGCTCCTTACATTGGTGATCAGTGGGAAGAATGTTCCTTACATTGGTGATCAGTGGGAAGAATGTTCCTTACATTGGTGATCAGTGGGAAGAAAGCCCCTTACATTGGTGATCAGTGAGAAGAATGTTCCTTACATTGGTGATCAGTGGGAAGAATGTTCCTTACATTGGTGATCAGTGGGAAGAATGCTCCTTACATTGGTGATCAGTGAGAAGAATGTTCCTTACATTGGTGATCAGAGGGAAGAATGTTCCTTACATTGGTGATCAGTGAGAAGAATGTTCCTTACATTGGTGGCCAGTGAGAAGAATGTTCCTTACATTGGTGATCAGTGAGAAGAATGTCCCTTACATTGGTGATCAGTGAGAAGAATGTTCCTTACATTGGTGATCAGTGAGAAGAATGTTCCTTACATTGGTGATCAGTGGGAAGAATGTTCCTTACATTGGTGATCAGTGAGAAGAATGTTCCTTACATTGGTGATCAGTGAGAAGAATGTTCCTTACATCGGTGATCAGTGGGAAGAATGTTCCTTACATTGGTGGCCAATGAGAAGAATGTTCCTTATATTGGCAGGCAGTGGAAAGAATGTCCCCTTTACAGTGGTGGTCAGAATGTCCCCTTTACAGACAATTTAAAATATCTTTGGATTGGCTGCTGGCACTGACAAGTGGCGCTGGCTTCCAAACCATGAAGACATCATCATGGGCGTCCGCAGAACTTTTTTCGGGGGGGGGGGGGGGGGCATCATTTTAAGGTCACCCATGCTCTGACCCTTTTCGACAATGTCATTATCACATTATCACAGTCATAGACTGCAGACGTAGTACAGGTGATGGTCAGAGAGTGCGGACATGGCCCAAGAGACTGTCAGAGACTGCGGACATGGCCCAAGAGTCTGTCAGAGACTGCGGACATGGCCCAAGAGTCTGTCAGAGACTGCGGACATGGCCCAAGAGACTGTAAGAGACTTTGGACATGGCACAAGAGATGACAAGAGACTGCATACATGGCTCAAGAGACTGCGGACATGGCACAAGAGACTGTCAGAAACTGCGGACATGGCCCAAGAGTCTGTCAGAGACTGCAGACATGGCCCAAGAGTCTGTCAGAGACTGCAGACATGGCCCAAGAGTCTGTCAGAGACTGCAGACATGGCCCAAGAGTCTGTCAGAGACTGCAGACATGGCCCAAGAGTCTGTCAGAGACTGCAGACATGGCCCAAGAGACTGTCAGAGACTGCGGACATGGCCCAAGAGACTGTCAGAGACTGCGGACATGGCCCAAGAGACTGTCAGAGACTGCAGACATGGCCCAAGAGTCTTCAGAGACTGCGGACATGGCCCAAGAGACTGTCAGAGACTGCGGACATGGCCCAAGAGACTGTCAGAGACTGCGGACATGGCCCAAGAGACTGTCAGAGACTGCGGACATGGCCCAAGAAACTGTCAGAGACTGCGGGCATGGCCCAAGAGTCTGTCAGAGACTGCGGACATGGCCCAAGAGTCTGTCAGAGACTGCAGACATGGCCCAAGAGTCTGTCAGAGACTGCAGACATGGCCCAAGAGACTGTCAGAGACTGCGGACATGGCCCAAGAGACTGTCAGAGACTGCAGACATGGCCCAAGAGTCTGTCAGAGACTGTAGACATGGCCCAAGAGTCTGTCAGAGACTGCAGACATGGCCCAAGAGACTGTCAGAGACTGCAGACATGGCCCAAGAGTCTGTCAGAGAATGCGGACATGGCCCAAGAGACTGTCAGAGACTGCAGACATGGCCCAAGAGACTGTCAGAGACTGCGGACATGGCCCAAGAGACTGTCAGAGACTGCATACATGGCTCAAGAGACTGTAAGAGACTTTGGACATGGCACAAGAGATGACCAGAGACTGCATACATGGCTATATAGACTGCGGACATGGCACAAGAGACTGTCTCTTTCTGTCACCCCCTACATCTATGCAGTTTCTGACAGAGGGGGTGACAGAGAGAGACAGGGGGGAGACAGAGAGGGGGTGACAGAGAGAGAGCGGGGTGAAAAAGACATAGGAGTGAAAGAAAGAGAGAGAGAGGGGTGACAGAGAGGGGTGATGGGGGTCATCGCTCCTGATCCGATCCCTGATTCCAGGGGGGGGGGCACTTGCCCCCCATTAACCCCTACCTGTGGACGCCCATGGACATCATCAGATGGGCATTCAACCAGCCACAACTCAAAGAACCCCTAGGAAACTCAGGAGGAACCCTATGGTTCCACAGAACTCTGCTTGAGAACGGTTGCCATAAGGTCATCACACCACTGCTGACGTTTTCAGGACCTGTGTGGGTCTTACTGTTGGACAGCCAAAGGGATGTGCCCAAGTGTCAGCAATGAACATACAAAGAAGCACCTTCTGAAGCTGATGAAAGCTTGGGGGAGCTGTCATTTGGCTAGTAGTCAGGTTTTTAATTTCAGTGAGTTGGCAGGTGACGATCATCATGATTGACTATGGATACAATGAGGACATTTTTGGGGGATTTTAGTTTTTTTTTGTTAATAAAGGAATTTTTCAAACATGTGTGTTGTTATTTCTTTTAATAGTTCTTTTTTTCTGTGAATGAATAGGGTTTCTATGTATCCCATACTCATTCGAGTGGGGAGAGCACTGGTATCTTGGGGGCCACCTCATGTTTAACCCTTCCACTGCCAATACGTCGTACAAACCTGACAGCGGGGAGTGTCTATATCTGACAAGCCGGCTTCTGACTGTCAGATGGAAGCAATCCGGTACCTTTGCAACTGCTGGATTACTTCCAAGTCCCCCGGTAATGGAGATAATGGGTCCCCCCCAGGGCGCATGCCCCCCACCATGTATCCCAGGCTCCGCTTGCCCCTCTGTGGGCCCAGGACCAGCATGGTGGGTGCCACCGGGTAGAAGAGAGGGAGCCGGGCGGCACTTGGCGGCGAAGCCCCGCGGTCTGTAAGAAAATACGGCTGGAAAAAGGGAAGACGGAACGACTTAGCATACAGGAAATCCTGACCGGCACAGCCGGCTTTGAACACGCAGCGATGAAGGAAATGGATATCTCGGGTTTGTAAAAGTCCTGATCTACAGAGACCTAAATAGTGTTTGATTTTAACCAAATACGACCTTTTCTCTGCAAAATGTGGATGGAGATAAGATTTGGGGAAAGTAACATTAGATGTGTCAAAGTTAATTCCTTGTGAGATGACAAATTAAGGAACTTGTGTTCTACCATATGAGTCAAATGGTGTAAAAAAAATAAATCACATATTTATTTGCACTTAACGTGATATACCTAGTATCTCGATTTGTTATATTTTTGTTATGTGGAGCTCCAACCTAATCTTTTTTATTTCCATAAAAAAAAAAAAAAAAAAAGTGGTCAGTGGGAAGAAAGCCCCTTACATTGGTGGCCGATGAGAAGAATGTTCCTTACATTGGTGGCCGATGAGAAGAATGTTCCTTACATTGGTAATCAGTGGGAAGAATGTTCCTTACATTGGTGGCCAGTGAGAAGAATGTTCCTTACATTGGTGGTCAGTGAGAAGAATGTTCCTTACATTGGTGGTCAATGAGAAGAATGTTCCTTATATTGGCAGGCAGTGGAAAGAATGTTCCCTTTACAGTGGTGGTCAGAATGTCCCCTTTACAGACAATTTAAAATATCTTTGGATTGGCGGCTGGCACTGAAGTAGCGCTGGCTTCGAAACCATGAAGACATCATCATGGGCGTCCGCAGAACTTTTTTCAGGGGGGGGGGTCATCATTGGGTCCCCAATGCTCTGACCCTTTTCGACAATGTCATTATCACATTATCACAGTCATAGACTGCAGACGTAGTACAGGTGATGGTCAGAGACTGCGGACATGGCACAAGAGACTGTGGGAGACTGCGGACATGGCCCAAGAGTCTGTCAGAGACTGCGGACATGGCCCAAGAGTCTGTCAGAGACTGCGGACATGGCCCAAGAGTCTGTCAGAGACTGCGGACATGGCCCAAGAGTCTGTCAGAGACTGCGGACATGGCCCAAGAGTCTGTCAGAGACTGTGAACATGGCCCAAGAGACTGTCAGCTCACCTCATGTTTAACCCTTCCACTGCCAATACGTCGTACAAACCTGACAGCGGGGAGTGTCTATATCTGACAAGCCGGCTTCTGACTATCATATGGAAGCAATCCAGTACCTTTGCAACTGCTGGATTACTTCCAAGTCCCCCGGTAATGGAGATAATGGGTCCCCCCCAGGGCGCATGCCCCCCACCATGTATCCCAGGCTCCGCTTGCCCCTCTGTGGGCCCAGGACCAGCATGGTGGGTGCCACCGGGTAGAAGAGAGGGAGCCGGGCGGACATCCCTCTCCTTGCTGAACTGGAAGCACCATCACCTTAGGGTCCCCCCCTTCCATGGGCGTCCGCAGGTAGGGGCAAGGGGGGGCAAGTGCCCGCCCTTGGAATCAGGGATCGGATCAGGAGTTTGTTCCCCACTCAGTCTTTATCCTAGCGATGGCGGCCGGCCCTGTCCTCACCCAGAATGAAAACGGGTCTTGCCAGCTGCTGGCCATAATGGACATCCTACTGGCATGCAAGGTACCATACTGAGCATTACACACACCACTGGGACATAGGGGCACTTTCCACCCCCTCTCTCTGTCACCCCACCCCTCTGTCTCTCTCTGTCACACTCCTCTCTCTCTGTTACTCCCCTCTGTCTCTCTCTGTCATCCCCCGTCTCTTTCTGTCACCCCCTATGTCTTTCTGTCACCCCCTCTCTCTGTCACCCCCTCTCTCTCTCTGTCACCCCCCCTGTCTCTCTCTGTCACCCCCCACATGTCCGCAGTCTCTTATAGTCTCTTGAGCCATATATGCAGTTTCTGACAGTCTCTTGGGCCATGTATACAGTCTCTGATCATCTCTTGTGCCATGTCCCTAGTCTCTTACAGTCTCTTAAGCCATGTATGCAGTCACTGACGGTCTCTTGTGCCATATCTGCAGTCTCTGACACTATCCAGTACTACGTCTGCAGTCTCCGACCGTGATAATGACATTGTCGAAAAGGGTCAGAGCATGGGTGACCTTAAAATGATGCCCCCTCCCTGAAAAAAGTTCTGCGGACGCCCATGCCCCCTTCACTTTGCCCAGCCAGTATGGCTGGGAAAGAATCTAATGCAGGGAATTCTGCACTGCATTAGATCCATTGGAGCACAGGTGACTCACCCAGTCTTTTAGACCCCAGGTGTCTCATTAAAGAGAAGCTGTCACCAAAAAAATCATCACTTTTTGTCCCCTTTGTGATGAAAAAAAAGTTAAGTAGAAAAAAATGTGAAGAATTAAAGTTACACCCAAGCACATGATATCACTCCCCCTCAAAAAATGTAAGCATTGGGGGCACCTACGCATTAAAACGTTGATTGCCACACACATGTTACATATCGCTGTGAGTCGGGAAGTGAGAGCAATATTTCTAGCACCAGACTTCCTCCCCAACATAAAACTGATGACCTGTAGGGGACTTTTAAAGCATCATCTATGGAAAATATAGGGTACTGAAGTTTGTCGCCATTTCACGGGCGCATGCAAATTTAACATGTTTGACATGTTGGGTATCTATTTACTCGGACCAACCTCATCTTTTATATTTTACCAAATAATTTGGTATTTTTTGCTTTTGTGTGCCCTAAAATTAACTTTAGTGTATTTCTTACTGAAGGTTTTAGTTTCCTAGACCTTTGTGGTAATATTGTGTAAGATAAAAAATTGGAACTACCACTATTTTATTCTCTAGGGTTTTCAGAAAATACATAATGTTTTGGTTAGATGTGGATAAGCTCGGGGGGGTACCTCGTCCTGAATTTAGATATAAAAAACGGAGAAGGGGGGTTTTTAGCCAACCTATCGGACTATCACGGTACCTGAACGGATGTATGTCTCAATACCAAAGATTGATTCTAAATAGTTTTATTAACACATAATATACAGAAAACATATCATATATAAAAACGGTAGGGATCCTTACAATCCAAAGGCATACATATACAATAGCTTGTTGATAGATCAGAATGTTTAGACAAAACTCGCTGATTCAATGCTGGTTGACGCGTTTCGCTTAGAGCTTCTTCAGAACCAGAGCATAGCGATACATGTATCTGTTGTACATATTAAGAAAGACACGGGAGTTATTTATGAGTGGATAGGCAAATGTTATGTGTTTTAGATATATGTAATATTAGTATCAATATAAATATAAGTAGTTCAAATGGGTATACAAGAGTTACCTACCTTACATTTCCTGTTGGAAAGGTAGGAACTGGTATATGTCTATAGTAGCCAGTAATTTATCTAAAAGTAAGTCTCTCAGGAGGACCGTCAGGAACTCGCCGAGTATGGGGTCCAGAGCCCGCAAACAAGGCATGAGCTGCAAGTGAGAAAGAGAAAAAAAAAAAAAAAAAAAAAAAAAAAAAGGGGGAAAGGGGAATCACTAAAGATTCTAGAATGAAGTAATGGGTAACCAACCCCATATAAATATAATATAGACAGATAAGTGTGTATATCTAAAAGGAGTACTTACATAACAAAGTCTAAAAAGAAAAGTGGTAGTAATGGGGTTGGGATGTGCCGAACCGGCCAGCAGCAGAGTCGTATTCTGCGGACAGATATGAAATGCCAATGTCCTATAATTAATAACAATAATAATGTACAGGATAGATAGAAGAACATTAGCTTCCAGTTGTAGACGCCCCCTGGATGTACCTTAAGGATCCAGTTGGGTCCTCCCCATGAGCCTCCTTGTAGGAAGTGGTGATAACCATGAATGATAAAAACACTATATTAAGTCCAGTATCACAAGGATAAGCTGAAAATAATCAAGATAAAGAAGATATATATACAAAATATTAGTGTATAATGTATCTACAGTATGCGGTATCTAGAGACACCTTGCTATAAAGTATGGTATTGTGTACAAGTCAGCCTTACTAATCCAAAAAGCGTACCTGATAGCCACTTGTAAAGGAGGGGAACACCCCAGCTGGGAAGGGTCACCAGCTCTGCAGGGTCAGACTCCAATAGCAGGATCCATTAGTTGCAAGTCCTTTGTAAAAAGGAAATAGGGCAGAACTAGTAATAAAGCCAATGTTAAAATTTTGTGTATGCTAAGGGCTAAATAGCCCCAAAAACACCACCAAAAAGAGTATGGACAAACATAGCAGCCCTTTAAGAGAAAATGTACCTGAACAGGGTATGGTGAAAGCAGCTTCCCAGCACTCCATCTCAAGCAACTATCTGATGGAGTGCTGGTTAAATAGGTTGCTTTGGCGCCAAAACTGAAGGTGGGAGGGAGCAGATCGCCCCATGTGGCCAATTATGGGATGATGAGAAACAGCTGAGAGGCCGTCAGAGCGAGTAGGAGGATACATTGGTGCTAGTACCGTTGGGCGCATGCGTCATGCCAGGCTGAGGGAATGGGATCCGCATATAGAGCGTCCCGTTTACCGCAGCCGAAAACGAAAGTACGCGCATGCGCGATGGGTAATACGCGCATGCGCCGTAGTAAAGCGGCAATTGTCCCCATTCTAAGCGCACTGGTGAGCTAAGACTGAATTCTAAAGGTAAGAAAAGGGTCAGATATAACATTGAATCCTCCCACAGGAGGTAAAGTGAAAGAGCGTTGATAATAGAGATAAAGGGATAAATTTTGGATTTAATGAAAAGCACGAATCCTGTAGACTTGTAAAAAAAAAGGGTCCAGGACATACAATAGATAAGGAGAGTAAAAAATAAAGTATTAATAGGGATTGATGAATAAAGAATGAATAGTAGAAGAGTAAAATCAAAATAAACAAGGATGAATGTAAATAAAGAATAAAGCAGGGAATAAATAATAAATAATAAGCAATAAATAATAAAGGTGAAAATAAAAAATGTAAAAATAAATATGTAAAGATAAAAGTAAATATAAAAGATATTAATAGAGAAAAAAAAAAAAAAAAAAAAAAAAAAAGGGGAGGAGAGAGACAGCAATTTCTCTTTGACATATGCAGCCCATGTTGTGGATGGAAAATAAATGGGGATGAGCCTCCTCCGACGCCTCCACCGCAACGCCTCCACCGTGGCCACTATGGTTGGATGGAATTACCTTCCATAGTGCCTGTTGTTGTCCAAGCCAGAGGGAGATCAAAAAATGGGCTCAATAACCCAAGTGTTTGCTGGATTCATTAGACCACTCTACAAGGTCAGAGTTCCATATCGGTTCCCAATAGAATAACGAGACAACATAATCATATTGACATTCCACTCACGATAATCTTTCCAGGTCCTCTATAAATAAATAAAATAAAGATCAGATACATATAGCATTGCATGTTGTATACATTAACGACATATGTATATATCAAGGAAAGCCCAATTTATACAAAGTTTTTTTAAAAAAACAATTAATTAATAGTCCTTCAGAGAATGTTTGCTTCATTATAGAAAGTCCAAAGACAAGTGGACCATACTGTCCTGGTGAGACCCTCCAGGTCAGTTGTCAAAGGTGGAGGGGGAGGAGAATCCACTAGAGGGGTGGGTGGATATGTCCTAACTATATGGACAACAGGAGGGTTGGTCCATGATTATGGCCAAGGGGCCCCTGGTTTGAATAGGTCCATCTTTCGAATAGGGGAGGAGAGAGATCAAAGCCAGACATAGGTATGTATTGGGAGACAAAGGAGGTGGAGAGAGGTGTTGATGGTAGTTATAGAAAAGGTCGGAAGCTAAGAGAGTCATTCAGACCAGGGTCTGAATGACTCTCTTAGCTTCCGACCTTTTCTATAACTACCATCAACACCTCTCTCCACCTCCTTTGTCTCCCAATACATACCTATGTCTGGCTTTGATCTCTCTCCTCCCCTATTCGAAAGATGGACCTATTCAAACCAGGGGCCCCTTGGCCATAATCATGGACCAACCCTCCTGTTGTCCATATAGTTAGGACATATCCACCCACCCCTCTAGTGGATTCTCCTCCCCCTCCACCTTTGACAACTGACCTGGAGGGTCTCACCAGGACAGTATGGTCCACTTGTCTTTGGACTTTCTATAATGAAGCAAACATTCTCTGAAGGACTATTAATTAATTGTTTTTTTAAAAAAACTTTGTATAAATTGGGCTTTCCTTGATATATACATATGTCGTTAATGTATACAACATGCAATGCTATATGTATCTGATCTTTATTTTATTTATTTATAGAGGACCTGGAAAGATTATCGTGAGTGGAATGTCAATATGATTATGTTGTCTCGTTATTCTATTGGGAACCGATATGGAACTCTGACCTTGTAGAGTGGTCTAATGAATCCAGCAAACACTTGGGTTATTGAGCCCATTTTTTGATCTCCCTCTGGCTTGGACAACAACAGGCACTATGGAAGGTAATTCCATCCAACCATAGTGGCCACGGTGGAGGCGTTGCGGTGGAGGCGTCGGAGGAGGCTCATCCCCATTTATTTTCCATCCACAACATGGGCTGCATATGTCAAAGAGAAATTGCTGTCTCTCTCCTCCCCTTTTTTTTTTTTTTTTTTTTTTTTTTTTCTCTATTAATATCTTTTATATTTACTTTTATCTTTACATATTTATTTTTACATTTTTTATTTTCACCTTTATTATTTATTGCTTATTATTTATTATTTATTCCCTGCTTTATTCTTTATTTACATTCATCCTTGTTTATTTTGATTTTACTCTTCTACTATTCATTCTTTATTCATCAATCCCTATTAATACTTTATTTTTTACTCTCCTTATCTATTGTATGTCCTGGACCCTTTTTTTTTACAAGTCTACAGGATTCGTGCTTTTCATTAAATCCAAAATTTATCCCTTTATCTCTATTATCAACGCTCTTTCACTTTACCTCCTGTGGGAGGATTCAATGTTATATCTGACCCTTTTCTTACCTTTAGAATTCAGTCTTAGCTCACCAGTGCGCTTAGAATGGGGACAATTGCCGCTTTACTACGGCGCATGCGCGTATTACCCATCGCGCATGCGCGTACTTTCGTTTTCGGCTGCGGTAAACGGGACGCTCTATATGCGGATCCCATTCCCTCAGCCTGGCATGACGCATGCGCCCAACGGTACTAGCACCAATGTATCCTCCTACTCGCTCTGACGGCCTCTCAGCTGTTTCTCATCATCCCATAATTGGCCACATGGGGCGATCTGCTCCCTCCCACCTTCAGTTTTGGCGCCAAAGCAACCTATTTAACCAGCACTCCATCAGATAGTTGCTTGAGATGGAGTGCTGGGAAGCTGCTTTCACCATACCCTGTTCAGGTACATTTTCTCTTAAAGGGCTGCTATGTTTGTCCATACTCTTTTTGGTGGTGTTTTTGGGGCTATTTAGCCCTTAGCATACACAAAATTTTAACATTGGCTTTATTACTAGTTCTGCCCTATTTCCTTTTTACAAAGGACTTGCAACTAATGGATCCAGCTATTGGAGTCTGACCCTGCAGAGCTGGTGACCCTTCCCAGCTGGGGTGTTCCCCTCCTTTACAAGTGGCTATCAGGTACGCTTTTTGGATTAGTAAGGCTGACTTGTACACAATACCATACTTTATAGCAAGGTGTCTCTAGATACCGCATACTGTAGATACATTATACACTAATATTTTGTATATATATCTTCTTTATCTTGATTATTTTCAGCTTATCCTTGTGATACTGGACTTAATATAGTGTTTTTATCATTCATGGTTATCACCACTTCCTACAAGGAGGCTCATGGGGAGGACCCAACTGGATCCTTAAGGTACATCCAGGGGGCGTCTACAACTGGAAGCTAATGTTCTTCTATCTATCCTGTACATTATTATTGTTATTAATTATAGGACATTGGCATTTCATATCTGTCCGCAGAATACGACTCTGCTGCTGGCCGGTTCGGCACATCCCAACCCCATTACTACCACTTTTCTTTTTAGACTTTGTTATGTAAGTACTCCTTTTAGATATACACACTTATCTGTCTATATTATATTTATATGGGGTTGGTTACCCATTACTTCATTCTAGAATCTTTAGTGATTCCCCTTTCCCCTTTTTTTTTTTTTTTTTTTTTCTCTTTCTCACTTGCAGCTCATGCCTTGTTTGCGGGCTCTGGACCCCATACTCGGCGAGTTCCTGACGGTCCTCCTGAGAGACTTACTTTTAGATAAATTACTGGCTACTATAGACATATACCAGTTCCTACCTTTCCAACAGGAAATGTAAGGTAGGTAACTCTTGTATACCCATTTGAACTACTTATATTTATATTGATACTAATATTACATATATCTAAAACACATAACATTTGCCTATCCACTCATAAATAACTCCCGTGTCTTTCTTAATATGTACAACAGATACATGTATCGCTATGCTCTGGTTCTGAAGAAGCTCTAAGCGAAACGCGTCAACCAGCATTGAATCAGCGAGTTTTGTCTAAACATTCTGATCTATCAACAAGCTATTGTATATGTATGCCTTTGGATTGTAAGGATCCCTACCGTTTTTATATATGATATGTTTTCTGTATATTATGTGTTAATAAAACTATTTAGAATCAATCTTTGGTATTGAGACATACATCCGTTCAGGTACCGTGATAGTCCGATAGGTTGGCTAAAAACCCCCCTTCTCCGTTTTTTATAATGTTTTGGTTGTTTTTATGCAATCTTCAGGCCTAAAAGGATTTCTTAAACATGTGTGCAAAAAAAACGCAAAAAAAGGCTCTGGCAGTAAAAGGGTTAGCCACTTCAGCCCCGGACCAATTGGCAGCCAAAGGACCAGGCCCCTTTTTGCGATTCGGCACTGCGTCGCTTTAACTGACAATTGCGCGGTCGTGCGACGTGGCTCCCAAACAAAATTGACGTCCTTTTTTTCCCACAAATAGAGCTTTCTTTTGGTGGTATTTGATCGCCCCTGCGTTTTTTTATTTTTTGCGTTTATAAACAAAAATAGAGCGACAATTTTGAAAAAAATGCAATATTTTTTGCTTTTTGCTATAATAAATATCCCCAAAAAATATATAAAAAAACATTTTTTTTTTCCTCAGTTTAGGTCGATACGTATTCTTCTACATATTTTTGGTAAAAAAAAAAAAATCGCAATAAGCGATTATTGATTGGTTTGCACAAAAGTTATAGCGTTTACAAAATAGGGGATAGTTTTATAGCATTTTTATTAATATTTTTATTTTTTACTAGTAATGGCGGCGATCACCGATTTTTATTGTGACTGCGACATTATGGCGGACACATCAGACATTTTTGACACATTTTTGGGACCATTGTCATTTATACAGCAATCAATGCTATTTAAATGCATTGATTCCTGTATAAATGACACTGGCAGTGAAAGAGGTAACCACTAGGGGGCGGGGAGGGGTTATGGGCTGTGACGTGTGTGTGTTTTTTACATAAGGGGGCGGGGCTGACATCTGACATCATTGATCGGCTTTCCCGATGACCGGGAACAGCCGATCAATGACAGGCAGTGTAGGAAGCGCGGGGAGAGGTTTGTTTACACAGACCTCTCTCCGTTCTTCAGCTCCGTGACCCAATCGCGGGACATCAGCGGCGATCGGGTCCGCTGGTCCCGCAGCCGGGGTCACGGAGCTCCCGACCGGGTCGTGAGCGTGCCACTGACGGCAGGTACATGATTTTGCCTGCCCGTGCCATTCTGCCGCAGTATATCTGCGTGAGGCGGTCGGGAAGCGGTTAAAGGGGGCGTCCAGATTCTGATAAGCCCATTGACTACATACCCCCATAATCACCAGGTCAGGGTTGTGGGGAAAAGTCCCTTGTTCTCATTCACATGGAGACATGTAGGAGAGGGGTGCACACTCATCTCCACCTTTCCTGGCCAGTCAGGCTAAATTCTTGGATTAAGGGCCTGATATAGATTTCATGGGGGGCCTCACACATATTTTTTTCTTTGTCTTTTTTGCAAGGGGTACCCCGTTTAAATCCATACCAGACTCAAAGCATCTGGTGTGCATTTTGGGTCGGACTCCTCCCATTTTTTCAGGATGATCAAGCACATGACAAGGTAATTACATGACCTTGTTGATGAATACAAAGTTAGGGTTAAGCCCCATACACACGGTCGGACAATCCGCGGACCATGTCCGTCATACTTTGTCTGATGTTGGTTTTGCGTACACACGGTCAGACAAAGTTGTCGGAAAATCCGATCATTCTGAACGCGGTGACGATTGTTGCCTACGACGGGACTACGTAGAGGCTAGTAGCCAATAGCTTTGGTCTTGTAATGTGATCTGAGCATGCGTAGCACTTTGTCCGGTCGGACAACCGTACACACGATCGGATTTGGTGTGATCGGACCGTGTTGTCGGCAAATCTTTCCAGCAGGAGATAAGACTTTGTCCGTCGGACAATCCGACGTACACTGTCCGATGGTGCATACACACGGTCTGATTTTTCAACAACATTGTCCGATCGGACAGAATCCATGAAAAAGTCCGACCGTGTGTATGGGGCTTTAGAGTTATGCCCCGTACACACGGTCGGAAATTCCGACCACAAAATCCGTCGGATTTTTTCTGACGGATTTCGTCCGACACTAGTGTTGCATACACACGGTCGGACAAAGTTGTCGGAAAATCTGATCATTCTGAACGTGGTGACGTTCGCTGCGTACGACGGGACTACGTAGAGGCTAGCAGCCAATAGCTTTGGTCTCGTAATTTTATCTGAGCATGCGTGGCACTTTGTGCGTCGGAATTCGCTGCACACGATCGGAAAAAGTCCAATCGGACTTTGTTGTCGGAAAATTTGAGAGCAGGATCTTCCAATTCCGACGGAAAAAGTCAGATGGAGCCCACACACGGCCGGATTTTCCGACAACATGGTCCGATCGGACATTTTCCGTCGGATTTTCTGACCGTGTGTACGGGCCTTAGGCTCAGTGTTTTTGGATCAAAAACAGCTTCATGATAGTTGAAAGAAGCTTCCATACCCAAATGAGCACAGCATGCCGGCCATTGGCATATACAGTGTGTGGCAGCATGGCCTAAATTTCACTGCCATGAAAACCCGAATCCCATTGAAATAGAAAGACCCCAACCCCCCCCCCCCGTCCATTGTACTGTGGCTTCGTAAAGTTGAGGACACAAATCACATGGAATACCTAATCCTTTCGAGCCAACAATAAACATGACACTTACAACAAGACCTGGTTCCACTGGAACTATTATATCTTTTCAGAACAGGGGACAGTCTGACTAGCCGAGGACCATTTCCCTCCAGCTGGAGACCCCCCCATCTAACTAGACCAGGGGTCTCCAAACTTTGTAAACAACGGGCCAGTTTACTGTCCTTCAGACTTTAGGAGGGGCCAGACTTTGACCAACAGGAGCAGAAAATGTCCCAGCATCAGCTGGGGTAAGCAATTTCCCATCTTTAGTGTCAGTGAGAGGAATTGTGCCCCATCGTTTGTGACATTGGAAGGAATTGTGCCCGATCGCTTGCGTCACTAGTAGGAATTGATCCCCATCATTGGTGTCACTGTGAGGCATTGTGCCCCCCAACATTGGTGTCATTAGGCGGAAATGTGCCACACCATTGGTGTCGTTGGGCCCCATTGTTGGTGTCATTGGGAGGAACTGTGCAGCTTTCGTTGGTGTCAGTGAATGAAATAGGGCCTCACGTGCCAGATAAAAGAGAGCAAAGGACCTCATTCTGTGCAGGCCAGTCAAGTTCCTCCACCCCAAACTCGCTCATCCATGTCTTTATGGACCTTGCTTTGTGCACTGGTGGGCAGTCATGTTGGAACAGGAAGGGGCCGTCCCCAAACTGTCCCCACAAAGTTGGAAGCATGAAATTGTCCAAAATGTCTTGGTATGCTGACGTCTTAAGGTTTCCCTTCACTGGATCTATGTGGCCAAGCCCAACCCCTGAAAAAAAAACCCACATCATAATCCTCCCTCCACCAAATGATTTGGACCAGTGCACAAAGCAAGGTCCATAAAGACATGGATGAATGGGTTTGGGGTGGAGGAACTTGGCTGGCCTGCACAGAGTCCTGACCTCACCCCTTCCTCTGGATCAACAGTGGGTATAATATGGGGTTTATTGGATTGTACGATATATTTTATTTTTATTTATTATTTCTTTTTTTTTATGGTTGAACTGGATGGACTTGTGTCTTTTTTCGGCCTAGCTAACTATGTAACTATGTAGCCCCGATGGAACACCTTTGGGATGAATAAGAGCAGAGACTATGAGCCAGGCCTTCTCGTCTAACATGACCTCACAAATGTGCTTCTGGAAGATTGGTCAAACATTCCCATAGACACACTCCTAAACCTTGTGGACGGCCTTCCCAGAAGAGTTGAAGCTGTTAAAGCTGCAAAGGGTGGGCCCACTCAATATTGAACCCTACGGACTAAGACTGGGATGCCATTAAAGTTCATGTGCGTGTAAAGGCAGGTGTCCCAATACTTTTGATAATATAGTGTATGTATGTAGACTTCTGAGTGATAAATAAAGAATAAAAAAAAAGGGTCCACTGCCATGCTACCACACTAATGCTTAGCACCTATAAAAAAAATCATGAACTTACTGTAACTTGTCAGTAGCAGTACAACTATAAGTGCAAAGATTGCACACTATGGAGTGCTATTGTTCACCGGCATGGCAATTGTCTAGTGTTTGTAAGAAGGAGACTTGATTGGGAAAGGGTTGCTGACCCCGGAATCGGAGAGTTCACAGTAAATCACGGGGGTTTATAAAGCAGCTCCAAGGCTTGGGTTTAAATAAAGTCCTGTGGGGCCCCGCTGGGTGTGTAATTCTGATTTTACTGGAAGTGTAATACTCGGTCTATGTACAGAAGGGGCCTGTAATACAGCTCCACAAGCCGGATCTCCATAATTCTCCCTGACACTAGATTAACGCAATGAGACACGGGTATAATTCACCGCTCTTATAGGACACACCGGGCCCACTTTTCAAACAAATTCTATCTCGTCAAAAGGTAATCTGGATTTTTTTTGGTGAATTGTAACCTATCCATTTATTTTATGAGATTCTAGTAAGGTGATAGAGAAATAAAACATTGAGCTTATAGTGAGGAGAGAACGAGGCAATAGTGCGATGGAAGAATCAGGGACGGGAACGAGCCCAATATAAAATGTGATTTATCTGCAGCCATAACTGACACCCAACAATGAATTGTATGAGAGCAACCAACTTCCATTCCATACAAGAAACTATTCAATCTCTTTCTTTCTTTCCTCTCTCAAGAATTTTCTCTCTCTTTCTTTCTCTTTCTAGAATTTTCTCTTTCTTTCTTTCTTTCTTTCTTCTCTCTCTAGAATTTTCTCTTTCTTTCTTTTCTTTATTCTCTTTCTTTCTTTCTTTCTTCTCTCTAGAATTTTCTCTCTTTCTTTCTTTCCTCTCTAGAATTTTCTCTTTCTTTCTTTCTTCTCTCTCTAGAATTTTCTCTTTCTTTCTTTCTTCTCTCTAGAATTTTCTCTCTTTCTTTCTTTCCTCTCTAGAATTTTCTCTTTCTTTCTTTCTTCTCTCTCTAGAATTTTCTCTTTCTTTCTTTCTTCTCTCTAGAATTTTCTCTCTTTCTTTCTTTCTTTCTTTCTTTCTTTCTTTCTTTCTTTCTTTCTTTCTCTTTCTTTCTCTTTCTTTTTTCTCTTTTTCTCTTCTCTCTCTAGAATTTTCTCTTTCTCTCTTCTCTCTCTACAATTTTCTCTTTCTTTCCTCTTTCTCTAGAATTTTCTCTTTCTTTCTTTCTTCTCTCTCTACAATTTTCCCTTTCTTTCTTTCTTTCTTTCTTTCTTCTCTCTCTACAATTTTCTCTTTCTTTCTTCTCTCTCTACAATATTCTTTTTTTTTTCTTTCATTCTTTCTTTCCTCTCTCTAGAATTTCCTTTCTTTCTTTCTCTTTCTTTCTTTCTTCTCTCTAGAATTTTCTCTTTCTTTCTTTCTGTTTCTTTCTTTTCTCTTTCTTTCTTTCTTCTCTCTAGAATTTCTCTCTTTCTTTCTTTCTTTCTTACTTCTCTCTCTAGAATTTTCTCTTTCTTTCTTTCTTCTCTCTCTAGAATATTTTCTTTCTTTCTTTCTTTCTTTCTTTCTTTCTTTCTTCTCTCTAGAATTTTCTATATTTCTTTCTTTCCTCTCTAGAATTTTCTCTTTCATTCATCTCTTTCTAGAATTTTCTCTATCTTTCTTTCTTCTCTCTTTAGAATTTTCGCTTTCTTTCCTTCTTTCTCTCTTCTCTCTCTAGAATTTTCTCTTTCTTTCTTTCTTCTCTCTAGAATTTTCTCTCTCTCTTTCTTTCTTATCTTTCTAGAATTTTCTCTTTCTTTCTTTCTTCTCTCTAGAATTTTCTCTCTTTCTTTCTTTCTTATCTTTCTAGAATTTTCTCTTTCTTTCTTCTCTCTCTAGAATTTTCTCTTTCTTTCTTTCTTTGTTCTCTCTAGAATTTTGACTCTTTCTTTCTTCTCTCTCTAGAATTTTCTCTTTCTTTCTTTCTTTCTTCTCTCTCTAGAATTTTCTCTTCCTTTCTTTCCTCTCTCTCTCTAGAATGTTCTCTTTCTTTCTTTTTCTTTCTTTCTTTTTTCTCTTTCTTTCTTTATTTCTTTCTTTCTTTCTTCTCTCTCTCTACAATTTTCTCTTTCTTTCTTCTCTCTTTACAATTTTCTCTTTCTTTCCTCTTTCTCTGGAATGTTCTCTTCCTTTCTTTCTTCTCTCTCTACAATTTTCCCTTTCTTTCTTTCTCTTTCTTTCTTTCATTCTCTACAATTTTCTCTTTCTTTCTTCTCTCTCTACAATTTTCTCCTTTCATTCTTTCTTTCTTCTCTCTCTCTCTCTCTCTCTCTCTAGAATTTCCTTTCTTTCTCTTTCTTTCTTTCTTCTCTTTAGAATTTTCTCTTTCTTTCTTTTCTCTTTCTTTCTCTTTCTTTCTTTCTTCTATCTAGAATTTTTTATTTCTTTCTTTCTTCTCTCTCTAGAATGTTCTCTTTTTTGCTTTCTTTCTTCTCTCTCTAGAATTGTCTTTTTCTTTCTTCTCTCTCTAGAATGTTCTCTTTCTTTCTTTCTTTCTTCTCTCTTTAGAATATTCGCTTTCTTTCCTTCTTTCTCTCTTCTCTCTCTAGAATTTTCTCTTTTTTTCTTTCTTCTCTCTAGAATTTTCTCTCTTTCTTTCTTTCTTATCTTTCTAGAATTTTCTCTTTCTTTCCTTCTTCTCTCTCTAGAATTTTCGCTTTCTTTCCTTCTTTGTCTCTTCTCTCTCTAGAATTTTCTTTCTTTCTTCTCTCTAGAATTTTGACTCTTTCTTTCTTCTCTCTCTAGAATTTTCTCTTTCTTTCTTTCTTTCTTCTCTCTCTAGAATTTTCTCTTCCTTTCTTTCCTCTCTCTCTAGAATGTTCTCTTTCTTTCTTTCTTTTTCTTTTTTTTTCTTTCTTTTTCTCTTTCTTTCTTTCTTTCTCGCTCTACAATTTTCTCTTTCTTTCTTCTCTCTCTACAATTTTCTCTTTCTTTCATCTCTCTCTACAATTTTCTATTTCTTTCCTCTTTCTCTAGAATGTTCTCTTTCTTTCTTCTCTCTCTACAATTTTCTCTTTCTTTCTTTCTTTCTTTCTCTACAATTTTCTCTTTCTTTCTTCTCTCTCTAGAATTTCCTTTCTTTCTCTTTCTTTCTTCTCTCTCTCTCTGGAATTTCCTTTCTTTCTCTTTCTTTCTTTCTTCTCTCTCTAGTATTTTCTCTTTTTTTGCTTTCTTTCTTCTCTCTCTAGAATTGTCTCTTTATTTCTTCTCTCTCTAGAATGTTCTCTTTCTTTCTTTCTTTCTTTCTTCTCTCTCTAGAATTTTCTCTTTTTTCCTTTCTTCTCTCTCTATAATTTTCTCTTTCTTTCTTTGCATCGCTATGCCTAAGCTAAGCCCCCGTGCTTCCAAAGGCTTTCTAACAGTGCCGAGACAAGGTCATTGATTAGGGTGATTAGGGTGTGCCCAGGCACATCCAGCACACCCCTATGAGTGTTACTAAACCCAGGAGCCCGCATTGAATATATCTGGTCTCCCACAGTACACAGAACATGGAAATGCAAAAGTTTTAGTAAAGATAGAAGGAGTTTTCATGCTACTCTGACTGCCCTATGAGGCTGCATGCCCCCTGACCCTCTGTCTAGATAGTGCTGATTGGCCCTGTGCCAATCAAATGCACCCTCCCAAAAAAAAAAAAAACCTCTCTAGCAATACACACCGGACAGAATTTTGTTGGGAGTGCCCTTGAGGTTCTGTACTATCAGGAGTTGGATTGGGGACAGTGGAAGAAGGGGAGGATCAGAGAAGACAGGATCAAACAGTCTTTTTACACAATGCGCAGGATTAACCTCTTAGGTTCCACAGTGAGTATAACAAGCATGCTTTTCTGCATATACAGACTGATTTTACTGTTGTGGGTTTAGTAACACTTTGAGTAATCTTCAGGTCTAAAAAAAAACATGTGTGAACAAAAAAAAAAACTGAAAAAAAATGAAAAAAATGACTCTGGCAGTAAAATAGTTAAATATATATATATTTTTTTTTTCAGCAGCTCTATGAACAAAATTGAGATTTTCGACCTAAATGGCTCACCATTTCCTCATCTCAGAATCACTTTCATTCAACCAGGAGATCCGTCAGTCTGGTCATTGTGGAAGCTGGAGAGATATTCAACAAAATAGCAACCTCAGCAACTTTGTAGAATTCAGTTTTGTGATAACAATGTCTGAATAATTGCCAGGGGGGTTCCCTTTGTATCAGATGAATCAAGAGACGCGTCGTCGATAAAGCGGCACAGCAGGTGAATTATTCAACCAGACAAGAGATACGAAGAGTGGTGACAACGGCCGGCATAAAAGAACCAAACAACATGTTGATAAAATACCTGACAATGGCAGGAATTCAGAGATGGCTGACCTCTGGAGGAGTGCATGTTTGTAGCTCAATTGATGGGAACAAAGATACAATAAAATATAATAATATAATCTGTGAGACGAGAAATCCATGAAAACTCTTTGTTGTATAAGTGCCGCTTTTGAAAACGTTGAATTCCCTATGACGAAACGCGTCAAGCTGATACTCTCAAATGTCACTTACGGCCAGGAGAGTGGAACGCACGTGTAGCGGTGACACCTTTTCTAGGTGTCCGCTATGTACAAATTTAGTTATTTTTGTTTCTCAGAACAGTAAAGGGGTTCTGAGAACTAATTGGATAGGGACGCTTTGGCATCAGTTTGGCTGGGCTGAGTTGGGGCTCTGCCTGATCATGTGTGCGGTGAGGTACACATGACAGGCTCAGAACCAGGCCTGGTTGGACGTTTGGGTATCGGTGTTCCCCGGAGCCAATTAGTGGGTGCGTTTGGCCCCGCTGAGGAGTCTGGGGAAGGGTACTTAAGATGCTGGAGTCAAGTGTTCGGGGGTTCGTTATGCCAGAGCTGCCTGTTCCTGGATCTGGACCGGGGTAGCCCCGCGAGGGGTCCTGGTCGGGGGAGCGCGTGCCACCCCGTAACATGTTTGGTTTGACAGGCCCCACAGACCCGCTTGGTCTGGGGCAAGGATCCATCTGTTCCCGAGTCTCGGAACCGGCTGGTCCGAGGCGCAGTAACTGAGGGAGGATTCAAGGCATCCGGGTGCGCTCTCAACTTGGAGGGGCACGGCAGCTCGTGTAAGCGACCGGGGGAGGACTCTTCGGAGGAGGGCCAACCAGCTTGCATCCCGAGAAGTGCCTTGTTGCTGGATTGTCAAGGACACTAGAGAATCCACGCTTCCCCAATACTGTCAAGGAGATGGATAATGTTCCAGGTACTGAGGAAAGGAAGTGCTGACTGCCATAATCTCTGGATAGAGATTTGTTCAGCTTGGAAGCGTTCAGCTGCGAGTGGCTACTCTCTGGGTTGGCAAATAGAGACTTTTGTATACTTTCGTATACTTAGCAGTTCAAGGTGCCTGAGTTTTCTTCATCCTTACCCTCTGTTCCCACATGAGACTTTCAAAAGGACTTTTATGGTGTCAGCATGCAAAGTCGTTGGGTATTAACTCTGGGAACCCCTAGACCTGGAGAAGCAAGCCAAGCGGAGGTAAGCCCAAAAGTCAAGGCCTGCCCCATCGAGGGTTATGGCCGCTACACACGCTATATGCTGCATGGACACCACGTCTCCACAACAGTAGCGCCAACTTTTTTAGTGATGCCGGTTCTGTCTATAAGACAGTTGGTACGTTGATTTTTTACAATAAACCAAAGGATAATACTCTATGAATGAATGAATGAATGAATGAATAACTTGTATAGCGCTACAATGCGAACTGAATCGCCTCAAGGCGCTGTATTGGCGTTTGGTTGTCGAGCTTCTAGAAGAGGTGGGTCTTGAGTTTCTTCCTGAAGTCCAGATGGTTTTCTTCCATGCGAATGTCGGTTGGTAGAGCGTTCCATAGCCGTGGACCTTGGACAGCGAATCTCCGTTCCCCCTTTGATTTGTAGCGGGATTTGGGAATGAGGAGAAGATTTTGATTAGCCGATCGAAGACTGCGATTCGGTATGTAGTGTTTTATTTTCTCGCGAAGGTATTGCGGGGCGTTTCCATGTGCGCATTTGTGGGTGAGGCAGAGGGTCTTGAATGCGACCCGACTCCTTACATTTAGCCAATGTAGGTTCCTCAGGGAAGGGGAGATGGATTCCCAGGGTTTTTTTTCCTGTTATCAGCCTTGCCGCTGTGTTTTGGATAAGTTGTAAGCGCGCAAGTTGATATTGGGGTAACCCTATGTAGAGGGAGTTAGCATAGTCGAGTCGAGAATTGATGATCGTTCCAACTACCACTGCTTTGTCCTCTTTTGGAATGAAGGGGAGGAGTCTGCGTAGCAGGCGGAGCAGATGGTGAGAACCACTGACCACTGCTCCTATTTGGGCATCCATTGACATTTCTGAGTCAAAAATGCCTCCGAGACTCTTGGCCTTGGTCCTTGGGGCGATGGTCTGTCCAAAGATGGTAGGAGGTGTCCAAGGGATCTTGGTTCGGGGGTTATGATTTGCATGTAGAATAAGAAGTTCTGTTTTTGATTCATTAAGTTTGAGGGAGCTAGTAGTCATCCAGTCGTCTATCATCGTGAGGCATTTTCCTAATTGCTGATGATGGTCTTTTTGTCCGGTGATACGAAAATATAATTGAGTGTCGTCGGCGTATGAGAGGAAGCAGAGGTCTGATCTTCTGATGATTTTGAGGAGTGGGCGAATGTATATATTGAAGAGCACTGGCGACAAGGGTGATCCTTGAGGGACTCCACAGGAGATTGCCCGGGTTTCAGAGGTGAAACCTCCTAGTTTCACTGTCTGAGAGCGATTTCCTAGGAAGGATGCAAACCATTGCAGATCTGAGCCAGTGACTCCTGCTACTTCTGTGAGGCGGATGAGTAGAGTGTTGTGGTCCACAGTATCAAACGCTGCACTGAGGTCCAATAGTACCAGGAGACATGAATCTCCGTCATCCGCTGCTTCGAGGGCATCGTCCCATATCTTCAGGAGTGCGGTTTCTGTCCCATGGCCTGGGCGGAATCCTGATTGTAACGGGTCCTGATTGTAACGGGTCTACGAGAAGCTTTCTTTTTTATACATTATATACTGCACACCACCCACCCTGGGAGCTCTGGAGCCATAACTGAAGGAATCCATCACAGAGGAGTCAGTGGAGGGCACCAGAGAACATCGCATTGGGTTTGGTCCCCAGTAAATGAGCTAAAAGCACAGAACACTCTTTCTGCTATAGGGCAAAGGAGTCCAACACATCCGGTGAGTTTGGATTATTTACACCACCCTAGTAGGTGGAAGTATTGACATCGACGGACACACGGAGAACTGCAGCACCTTCTTCTTTTTTGCACTAAAGAATACTTTATTGCCTTTCTAACACTTTATGCACTTTAATTAATGTCACTTTATATTCATTTATGAATGCACTTTACACAATGTGATTTATTAACTATATTTCGGTATATACAAGCATGCACGTAAGCTAGCAATGCAAATTTCTTGTGTTTTTTATTCATCCTAGGTTATAGATTTAAAAGTAAAATATGGGTATAGCCCAAAAGAGTAATTAGTACATAGGAGGAGCAGGCACAGTCTATTTGCCACTTACATTTAATTTGCCCCTTGAGGGGGGGGCAATATTGTACAACAGCAGCCCAATTATATTGATACATAGTACCAAGGCGCGAGTGTTCCTTACATTAATTGTAATGGAACATGTCCAACATGTTTGTTCACCTTAAAACAAAGTGCATTGTGAACCCCTTCGCCTGGCCTAAGCTAACCCACCCTCCCCCTCCATTGAGGCATATTTACCTCAATCAGTTGTCCGTGGTTCCAGTGTTTGTTTACATCCAGCAATCCAAGTCTTCATTTTCCCGGCCACACCTTTGCATTAGAGTTCTATAGACTTTTATGGGATTGCCTCCTATCGTTTCTGACTTCAAGACCAAGCCCTATAGAAGCCTATAAGGCTGTAAATGCTCAGGCATAGTAAGGAAAGTGAAGGCTTAGGCTGGTATCACTGGATGTAAACAGTGGAACCACATCTGTCAGTTTGAGGTAAGTATGCATGTGTGAAACGGGAGAGTTGGCTAAGTTAAGTAGAACACTTACAGGGGCATAACTATAAATTACAGGGCCCCCCCCCCTGCAAACGCCCCCCCCCCGTGCGTTTAATGGGCACAGTGGCTGCATTTGATGGGCACAGTGGCTGCATTTGATGGGCACAGTGGCTCCGTTTGATGGCACAGTGGCAGCGTTTGATGGCACAGTGGCAGCGTTTGATTGCACAGTGGTAGCGTTTGATTGCACAGTGGTAGCGTTTGACGGGCACCGTGGCTGCATTTGACGGGCACAGTGGCTGCATCTGACGGGCACAGTGGCTGCGTTTAATGTTCACAGTGGCTGCTTTTGACAGGCACAGTGGCTGCTTTTGACGGGCACAGTGGCTGCATTTTAAGGGCACCGTGACTGCGTTTGATGGCACAGTGGCTGAGTTTGACTGGCACCGTGGATGCGTTTAATGGGCACAGTGGCTGCATTTGACGGGCACAGTGGCTGAGTTTAGGCACAGTGGCTGTGTTTAGGCACAGTGGCTGCGTTTGGGCACAGTGGCTGTGTTTGATGGCACAGCAAATTACTTACAGGGTAAGGCCGAGGTTCATGTCAGGTGCAGTGCAGTCACTCACAGTCTCACAGCAAGGCCGGCAGGCTCCATCAGGCAGCTCTTTTCAGAAACGCTCCCCTCCTATGCTATGCTACGAATGCTGGGGCGGCCGCGGCCTCTGACGTCACTGGTTGCTAGGCGCCAGTCGGTCAGCGATTCTATCAACCAGTGCAGTCAAATGCGATGCATACTAGCTCATTATGCCTTTGTCTTGCAGAGTTTTTTATTATTTATTTTTAGATGTGCGGATTGTTCAAGGATTTGTCGAGGCTGCTGCCTATCATCTCAGGTGGCTCACCAAGAAGAGACAACCCCGGACACAGCAGAGGTCGCAGGTTCAGACCTGGGTCCTGACAGGGGGTTCTTAACTTCTTATGAAGGGATAAGTGCAGGGCTGTCTTTAAGGCTGGGCAAAAGGGGCAGCTGCCCTGGGCCCTATCATTGTTATGGGGCCCAAAGCAGCTGCCTCATACTTGACATCACCTATACTGAATGCTGCCCACTGGGGAGATAAAGGGGCATGCTTGAAAGTCCTGCCTACAACTGTGGTCATCAAGCCTAACATCAGCCTGTTCTGCAAAGGTAACCAAATTACTGGGGGGAGGGTAGTGTGGGGTGTGCAGAGGTAGGCAGAGAAGGAATTACAGTTTGGGGTGCACAGGTGAGCAAGGAGGGGATGTATGGAGGTAAGGAAGGTGGGTGCAAAGATGAGCAGAGGAGGCAGGTAGAGTTAAAGGGGAGAGGGATTGGAGTGGAGAGGATGGGGGAGGTTTGGGGTGCAGAAGTTAGCAGGGGTTTTAGGATGCAAAGGTTTACTGACAGGGTGGATAAAGATGTAGGTCATGTGTAGGACAGTCCATTCATTTCAATGGGCTGCTCTGTGCGCTACAAATGCGTCAGAAAATCCCAAAACCTTTTTCAAAATCACACGGTGCCAGTGCAATGGCACTGCTGTGTATCTGCTAAAGAGAAGCACGTTTCTGTGGTGTCAGGAAAACGATTTTGCATGCGTTCCCGACACACACAAATGTGAATGCAGGCTAAATGTCTCAGTTACATTGGTGGTCAGTGTAAATATTTTCATTACATTGGTGCTTGATGTAGAATCCTTTCATTCACACTGGTGGCCAGTGTGAATGTCCCCCTTACATTGGCGCTCATTGTAAATCCCTCCTTACATGGGTGGTTACTGTGAATGCTTCTATTACATCAGTGGTCAGTGTAAACCCCTATTACATTAGTGGTCAGTGTAAACCCTTATTACATTAGTGGTCAGTGTAAACCCCTATTACATTAGTGGTCAGTGTAAACCCCTATTACATTAGTGGTCAGTGTAAACCCCTATTACATTGGTGGCCAGTGTTGAAACTACTCTTTTTAATTTAGTAGTCGGTAAAAAAAATCAGCATTGCCATTAATCACACCCTCCTCTCCCCCCAGCACTGCCACTGATCCCAGGAGTCCTAGGATCTCTAGGAGTTTTCTGTCTATTAATGGGTCCCCTCACCTCCCCAGTCCATGGTGTGCAGGCAGTGAGGAGATGATGTGCTGTAACATCTAGCAACCAATCAGTAAGTAGTAATGATGTGCAGTAACCTCTAGCAACCAATCAGTGAGCGGTATTGATGTACAGTAATCTCTAGCAACCAATTAACAAGCAGAAATCATGTGCTGTAATCTCTAGCAACTAATCAGTGAGCTGTAATGTGTGCTGTAACCTCTAGCAACCAGTTAGTGAGCGGTAATGATACACTGTAACCTCTGGCAACTAATCGCAATCACTGCCTGATCTGATTCAGCAAACAAATTTTGAGTCTAGCTGCTATTTATTGTATGTCTCAGAGCAGGTGGAGAGCAAAACTGCATGGAGGGGGGGCCCAAGATTTTTTTTGCCCAGGATCCAATCAATATTAAAGACGGCTCTGGATAAGTGCGTGCTATAGGATGGAGGTGGGTTTACGATGCTGAGTAGACAAGTGCACAACAAAAAAATTTTTTATTTTAGTTTCGTTTTTTTCGTTTCCAAAAAACAATTAGTTTATTTTAGTTTTTTTCGTTTCCGTTGATTCGTAACGATTCGTAAATTCGTAAGTCGTCGGTGTTCGTATTCGTAACGATTCGTACATTCGTAAGTCGTCGGTGTTCGTATTCATAACGATTCGTACATTCTTAAGAGTTTTTTTGTTGATTTGTTTTTTCGTTAGTTTAATTTTCGTTTATTCGTTTATTCGAAATTCGGACGCATTCGTATTTATTCGTACATTCGTAACATTCGTAACATTCGTAGATTCGTAATCGGAGCATAATTCATAATTTTATGTAATGTGTATGCTATTATTACATTGTAAGAGACACGGAAAATTACAAATCGAAAAAAAAAAGTTACGAATGTACGAATTTTTTCGTTCAATCCATTCGAAGCACGTTAAGTAGCGCCATTGTAAGAGACACGGAAAATTACGGATCGAAAAAAAAAAGTTACGAATGTACGAATTTTTTTCGTTCAATCCATTCAAAGCACGTTAAGCAGCGCCATTGTAAGAGACACGGAAAATTACGAATCGAAAAAAAAAAAAAAAAAGTTACGAATGTACGAATTTTTTTCGTTCAATCCATTCGAGGCACGTTAAGCAGCGCCATTGTAAGAGACACGGAAATTTACGAATCGAAAAAAAAAAAAAGTTACGAATGTACGAATTTTTTCGTTCAATCCATTCGAGGCACGTTAAGCAGCGCCATTGTAAGAGACACGGAAAATTACGAATCGAAAAAAAAAAAAAAAGTTACGAATGTACAAATTTTTTCGTTCAATCCATTCGAGGCACGTTAAGCAGCGCCATTGTAAGGGACACGGAAAATTACCAATTCAACAAAAAAAAAAAAAAAAGTTACGAATGTACGAATTTTTTTCGTTCATTTTGATTTTCGTTGTTCCTGTTTTCGTTTTTTCGGATTTTCTTCTTTTGTAGATTCGTTGTTTCTAATTTTTTTTCGGACTTTCGTTGTTTTTGGGTTCGTTCGATTCGAACGATTCGTTATTCGTTAAAATTTTTAGCGAATCGTTCGTTCATTCGTACGATAACGAATGAACGAAAAAAAAACGAAAGAACGAAAAAAACGAAAAACGAAAAAAAAACGAAACGAATTGCACATGTCTAATCACTGCCTGATCTGATTCAGCAAACACATTTTGATTCTAGCTGCTATTTATTGTATAGCTCAGAGCAGGTGGTGAGCGAAACTGCATGGAGGGGGGGCCCAAGATTTTTTTTGCCCAGGATCCAATCAATATTAACCGCTTCCCGACCGGCCACTGCATATATACGTCAGCAGAATGGCACGGGCAGGCAGAATCACGTACCTGTACGTGATCGTGCATGTGCCTGCCCGTGGGTCGCGCGCGCGCCGCTAGCGGCGCGCTCGCGACCCGGTCGGGAGCTCCGTGACCCCGGCCGCGGGACCAGCGGACCCGATCGCCGCTGGTGTCCCGCGATCGGGTTACGGAGCTGAAGAACGGGGAGAGGTCTATGTAAACAAACCTCTCCCCGCGCTTCCTACACTGACTGTCAGTGATCGGCGGTTCCCTGTCATCGGGAACGCCGATCAATGACGTCAGACGTACAGCCACGCCCCCCTACTGTAAAAAAAAAACACAACACGTCACACTGACTCCTCCCCGCCCCCTAGTGGTTAACCCCCTAACTACAACTGTCATTTACATAGGAATCAGTGCTATTTAAATAGCAGTGATTGCTGTATAAATGACAAATGTCCCAAAAATGTGTCAAAAATGTCCGATGTGTCCGCCAAAATGTCGCCGTCACAATAAAAATCGCTGATCGCCGCCATTACTAATAAAAAAAAAAATATTAATAAAAATGCTATAAAACTATCCCCTATTTTGTAAACGCTATAACTTTTGCGCAAACTAATCAATAATCGCTAATTGCGATTTTTTTTTACCAAAAATATGTAGAAGAATACGTATCGGCCTAAACTGAGGAAAAAAAATGTTTTTTTATATATTTTTTGGGGATATTTATTATAGCAAAAAGTAAAAAATATTGCATTTTTTTTCAAAATTGTCGCTCTATTTTTGTTTATAGCGCAAAAAATAAAAACCGCAGGGGCGATCAAATACCACCAAAAGAAAGCTCTATTTGTGGGGAAAAAAGGACGCCAATTTTGTTTTGGAGCCACGTCGCACGACCGCGCAATTGTTAGTTAAAGCGACGCAGTGCCGAATTGCAAAAAGGGGCCTCGTCCTTTGGCTGCCAATTGGTCCGGGGCTGAAGTGGTTAAAGACAGCTCTGGATAAGTGCGTGCTATAGGATGGAGGTGGGTTTACGATGCTCAGTAGAGTTGGGATTGAGGAAATAAATGAATTGAGTACAGGCCTTTTATATGTTACTTTTTTATTTGTACACATTTTCAGGACTAGCTTTCAGATTGTACCCTTTCTTCAAGGTCCAAGCACTAATACGGCTACAATCCCGTCAAGATGGATTGAAGAAGAAATCCAGAGGATCAGACTGTAAGAAACAATTTGAAAGAGGTCAAGCCTCTCCAATGTCCGACCTTTCTGCATAAAACAAGCGTTTACTATCTTTGCAATAAAGATGCCTTAAAACGAATGTCCACCATCTTTTTAATATCTCCTCGCTAAACTCCCACACTAAACTATTTCTGCAATGCTAAAAAAAGAAGAAAAAAAAAAAATGAAATAAAGGTGACATTTAGCTCATATGTCTGGATAGACAGGTTTCCTTAGAAACAGATTTAATGAAAATTGCTTGATCTACGCTTATTACACTGCGGGTAGAATTATTACAGGGAGAAGCGCTGTTAATATTTCAGGGAGGAATATTGTCTGGCTGAGTTACATCATTTTAATCCTGTTTCCAAAGATTCGCAGTGTGAGCACAGGGAACATTTCCATAATAAAATATTATTATTACTATTTAAATCTGCAGCCGAGCTGGTGGTGTATGCAGAGTTTTTAGGAATTCGCGGCGCAGTTTTAGATTGAGGTGGCTGAGCAGAGGGTCAGTAAGCTGTTGGAATGTCACCGGTCATTACCCAATCTTCTTATGTGTCTGTGTCAATGCTAGGCCAACTGTGCCCTCCCGACGCTCGGGGAGTACAAGATCCAGGATGCAACGGAAGATAGAAGCTTTGCACATAATATTATACCATATTTGTCTTCCATCATTGAATTTCATGGGGAAACTTTGGCTTCCCTGGTCTGTCTCGAAGGCTTCAGTATTGCAGGAAGTGCGCAAAATAGTGTGCTTTCCCCGCAATGCACAGAAACATGCTGCCCTTTTTTAGAGGCCTGGAGGTGCCCTTAGTTCCTAAGGGTGCCCTCATGCATCTCCGAACCTGTGTGTTTCCGTGTGCGTTATAATGGTGCAACACAATTTCTCAAAAGGGTCAGGGATTTTAAACTAACGGACTGCCCTACACGTGCAGAACTGCATGCACGCTCTGAGCTTATGAATGGAGACTACAATTTGTCTGATGTTGTAAAGCAATTTTTCAATTTCAATTTCGAACTTTTTTCGAGGGGGGGGGGCATCATTTTTGGGTCACTCGTGCACCGCCCCTTTTTGACAATGTAATTATCACATTATGATGGTCAGAGACTGCAGACATAGTACCGTCCCTAGAAAAAGTAATGGATAATGGCCAACAGGCCCTCTTACCAGACCCAGCAAAACTACAGCAGTATCCGAAAGATAAGTGACCTTTCACACAAATAAATATATAAAAACATAAAATAATGAACTAAATAGATAAAATTCCTTAATAGCAATACACATAAAATAATGAATAAATATAAGACGTGTGTAAAAAATGAAAAAATATTCAATAAAAGTGATGGTGCTAAAATAACCGTGCTGAAATAAATATATGTGCTGGGGTAAAAATGATGATGGAGTTGGGTTAAAAATAGTGAACACGAAATCTTCTAGCAATAAAAGGTGCACAGTGCAATGTGCAAAATATGTGAATAGAGAACCAATAAAGAACCGATAAATTGGTTCTAAAAGTGCAAGGGAATTGCAAGGAAAACGCAAGGGGAATAAATGATTGAATGTGCAGAAATATCCAAAATAATGACAAAGTGACCATACAGATGAAAAGGGTGTGTCACTGTAGGTATGGTATAATCAGATGATACCAAAACAATAATATCGCTGAAAAAAATATATAAAAAATAAAAGTAAAATTTGGTGCACTACAAGTCCCAGCTTGTAAAAAAATAAAAAATCAAAAATGGCGGAAAATAAACGATAAAGTCCACAATCTGGAACAATGAAGAGCATAATGCTCTGGAATAAGTGAAGGTGAGTAGAAATATTCAGGAATCTTTGTGTTGATCACAGTGATGATCCGTGCAGGCAGTTTTCCGTGCTGACTTCAGGGGTGCACCCTACTAGTTCCCCCAGCCTCTCACCTCTATTTGCGGCCCCTACAGGCCTAGTGGAGCAGATAGCCTCTAAGGTGGCAAGCCTAGTTACTTTCCGGGTCCTCTTTCTTATGGGCTCCTATGGGCTCCTATAGGCTTCTATGGGCTCCTATGGACTCCTACTCCGATCCAAAAAGGCACTCCAGGGGTAAGGGGTCACTCACGGGTTAGATCAGCATGTAGGGGTTAAAGGTACAAAGAGGCGCTCCAATGTGTAGTAAAAAACAGGTTTATTGAAAAAAAAATAATAACCACTCACATTTAAAGTTTTCTTGCATCAGCATAGATGAACTTCCGGTCGCGGCCGCAAACCGGAAATAGAGCGATAGGCACCTGACTTCCTTCCTCCCTCACTAGTATCGTCACTAGCACACGTGACTTTGTCAAAGTGCCTTTTTGGCGTTTTCCTTGCAATTCCCTTGCACTTTTAGAACCAATTTATCGGTTCTTTATTGGTTCTCTATTCACATATTTTGCATGTTGCACTGTGCACCTTTTATTGCTAGAAGATTTCGTGTTCACTATTTTTAACCCAACTCCATCATAATTTTTACCCCAGCACATATATTTATTTCAGCACGGTTATTTTAGCACCATCACTTTTATTGAATATTTTTTCATTTTTTACACACGTCTTATATTTATTCATTATTTTATGTGTATTGCTATTAAGGAATTTTATCTATTTAGTTCATTATTTTATGTTTTTATATATTTATTTGTGTGAAAGGTCACTCATCTTTCGGATACTCTGAGCTTTGCAAACTGGTCATTCTAGATTATTTATTGATTTACTTAAGGGTTAGCGCCACATACCCTCTTCATTCAATTTTACCTTTACAAGTGTGAGATCACTTATATGTTGGCTGCTTTCCTTTTTCCATTTTTCTCCTTATTTGATTTAATAGTTTTTGGTTGAGCGCACTGGTTACCCCTATTATCTAAAACTACAGCAGTGATCCCTCTGGCTGGACAATCGCTCACTCTGGGTTCCCCGGGGGCGACTGTGGTCAGTAGTTAGTGTAGCATGTCTGTACCTTGGTAGTGGCTCAGTCTCTCTCTCTCTGGTGGGCAGTGTGGCTCTCTCTGGTGGTGCTGGGCAGCGTGGCTCTCTCTCTGGTGGCACTGGGCAGCGTGGCTCTCTCTCTGGTGGCACTGGGCAGCGTGGCTCTCTCTCTGGTGGCACTGGGCAGCGTGGCTCTCTCTCTGGTGGCGCTGGGCAGAGTGTCTCTCTCTCTGGTGGCACTGGGCAGCGTGGCTCTCTCTCTGGTAGCGTTGGGCGGTGTGGCTCTCTCTCTGGCTTCCGCCCAGCACACTCCTTATTCTTTGTCCTGTAGCGCTCTCTCGCTTTGCCAAGACAGCTCTTTGGTACACATCTCTCATTCAAAGTTCCCCAAAAAACTTTTTTGTTGGAACCCATAAAAGCAATACTGTGTTTTATATTAGACATGCGCACTGCCAAAAAAATTTGTTCATTTTCGTTTTCGTTTCATTTGTTTTTTCTTTTTTTTTTTCCTTTTTAGGGTCATTCGTTATGATCGCAATTCGTAAATTCGTAAATTCATAAATTCGTACATTCGTACATTCATAAATTCGTAAATTTGTACATTCGTAAATTAGAAAATTCATATTCGTAAATTCGTACATTCGTACATTCATACATTCGTAAATTCATACATTCGTAAATTCGTACATCCGTAAATTCATACATTCGTAAATTCATACATTCGTAAATTAGAAAATTCATATTCGTAAATTCGTACATTCATACATTCGTAAATTCATACATTCGTAAATTCGTACATTCGTAAATTCATACATTCGTAAATTAGAAAATTCATATTCGTAAATTCGTACATTCGTACATTCGTACATTCATAAATTCGTAAATTTGTACATTCGTAAATTCATACATTCGTAAATTAGAAAATTCATATTCGTAAATTCGTACATTCGTACATTCGTACATTCATAAATTCGTAAATTTGTACATTCGTAAATTCATACATTTGTACATTCATACATTCGTAAATTCATACATTCGTAAATTCATACATCCGTAAATTAGAAAATTCATATTCGTAAATTCGTACATTCATACATTCGTAAATTCATACATTCGTAAATTCGTACATTCCTAAATTCATACATTCGTAAATTAGAAAATTCATATTCGTAAATTCGTACATTCGTACATTCATAAATTCGTAAATTTGTACATTCGTAAATTCATACATTCGGAAATTCATACATTCGTAAATTAGAAAATTCATATTCGTAAATTCGTACATTCGTACATTCATACATTCGTAAATTCGTACATTCGTAAGTTCGTACATTCGTAAATTTGGAAATTCGAAAATCCGAAAATTCGAAAATCTGAAAAAGTAACTAACTATTAAATTAGGTATAGGTATTGTAATTTCCTTTCAAATTTGGCTGTTAGTGAACGTAACAAATACAAATTTATCCAAAGTTACGACTTATCCGAAATAACGAATGCCGCATCTAAACAAATGGAAGGGAACATATTAATAATAATAATAAAACGTTTTTATTATTGTTATTTATTATTATTAATTCATTACGTTCCATTCGTTTAGATACGGCATTCGTTATTTCGGATAATTTGTAAAACTTGGGATAAATTTGTATTTGTTACGTTCATTAACAGGCAAATTTGAAAGGAAATTACAATACCTATAATTTAATAGTTAAGTTATTATTAGGTAATTATTATTTCAGATTTCCGAATTCCCGAATTAACGAATTAATGAATGTACAAATTTCCGAATGTACAAATTTCCGAATGTACAAATGTACAAATTTACAAATGTACAAATTTACGAATGTACAAATGTACAAATTTACAAATTTACAAATTTACAAATGTACAAATTTACGAATTTACAAATGTTACAGTCCATTCACTCCGGCTCATTGAACAGTCTAGGGGATGTCTTTTTGAAGTTTATTTGATGGTAGAACTGGTAAAAGGAGGGGTTTTGGGGTGATGTTGGATACTCCTAAATGGGAGGTATTGCTAGAAGAGATCACATCTCACTCAGTAACAACAGCACACGTGCAGGTACATTTGAACAGTCTACAGGTTTATGGCTGGGGACCATGAAATAAACAAGACAGACTGGAACAATCTACAGGTTCGTGACTGGAGACCATGGAGTAGCTCTAGCACAGGAAAAGGCAGACTGGAACAGTCTACAGGTTCATGGCTGGGGATCATAATGTCCACAGTACCACTCTGTGCTGACTTACAATACTGACCCATGAAGCAGCTTTAGCACAGGTAAAGGCAGACTGGAACAGTCTACAGGTTCACAGCTGGGAACCATGAACTGTCTTTAGCATAGGAAAAAAGGCAGACAGGAACAGTCTACAGGTTCATGGCTAGGGACCAGAGGCGGCTCTCTAATTAGGCAAAGTAGGCGGGGGCCTAAGGCCTCGCCTTCCCAGGGGCCTCGTGCACCTCCTACTTTGCCTAAAGAGCCGCCTTTGGCTATCATCAGAGGCGGGCCGCAGCCGAGGAGGGCCCGGTGAGCGGGCGGCGGGTGAGCTGATCGTACAGTCACACTGACTGTACGAGTGGACAAAGCTGGGTGACTCGGCGGCGGGCGGGGGTGGGGAAGCTGTCTTTAGCACAGGAAAAAAGGCAGACAGGAACAGTCTACAGGTTCATGGCTAGGGACCACGAAGTAGCTTTAGCACATGAAAGGGCAGACTGGAATAGTCTACAGGTTCATGGCTGGGGACCGTAATGTCCACAGTACCACTCTGTGCTGACCAGTGATGTAAGTAACTGAGTTAAAATAAACAGAGCTACTTAACACAGTTACTTTAGAGGGTAACGAGTAATCTAACTGATTACTTTTCCCCTCATGGTAACTCAGTTCCCATTACTTGGGCAGTGTTACCACAATTACATCTACCGCCACTAGATGGCAGTAGTGTAATTCCGGTGTCCTGCCGAAAAAGTTCCCCCCGCCGGATAAGGACCCCCTGTACTGCGCAGCACTTGTGCAGTACGGAGGACTACGGAGCTTCCGAAAAATTGCCAAACCTAAACAGCTCTGAGTGAACTCTACACCACGCAGGCGCAGTTAACATGTAATTGTACGAGGCGATGCCGCACGCTCCTGATGCTCGTACTACTCTGCAAAGGGCGTCTATCGTGTAACTAAGGGGCGGGTCTAGTATTACTGTAACCAAGGGGCGCATTTATTATTATTGTTATATATCGAGCTCTGCCCATTAATTTAACATTCGCCCTCTTCTGTAGCCATCCTCCCCTTACGCGATATAATAATAATAGACCCGCCCCTTGCTTACACGCTATAACAGATCTGCCCCTTGGTTAGAGTAATAATAGAGCAGCCCCTTGGTTACACGATATACAACAATAATAATAAATGCGCCCCTTGGTTACAGTAATACTACTCCAATGTAGTAACTGAGTTACTAACGCAACTACTTTTTGGGAGAAGTCATTTGTAACTTAACTAATTACTTTTTAAAGTAAGATGACCAACACTGGTGCTGACTTACAATACTGACCCATGAAGTAGCTTTAACACAAGAAAAGGCAGACTGGAACAGTCTACCGTTTCATGGCTGGGGACTAGGGATGGGCCCGGTGTTCGATTCGAACATAAATGGCCACAGGCCACAGGATGCCTGTGGCCATTTATAGCTTAGGGGGTTTAGTACACGCCCCACACTATATAAGGCCGCCGCGTTGGCGGCCTCGTGTAGTGTGTTCCGGCGTTAGGAACAGTGACAGACTGTACTGTACAGTGTACACACTATATGAGCTTGTGATTCATTTCTGTGTGGGGAATAGTGTAGGGAAAGAGGAAAAATAGGCAGGGATAGTTTATTCTTCTCAGTGCTGTTCTCTAATCTCTATCAATCCAGCCATCTGCAGGAGTTAGTGTGTGTGTGTGCTGTGTGAGTATAGCACAGCAATAGCACACTAAACCACCTTACACTGTATCTGCCCTTCTGCCCTGTTGTCATCTAAGACAGCCATCTGCAGGAGTTAGTGTGTGTGCTGTGTGACTATAGCACAGCACACTAAAACCACCTCATCCTGTATCTGCCCTTCTGCCCTGTTGTCATCTAATCCAGCCATCTGCGACATGACATTAAAGCCGCAAGCAGTTTTAAATGGCTTCTTTTTTTCCTTTACAAATGTCATTTTGTGCAGGGACAGTTCTAAACACGGGAAACACATGCCACTTCACAGGCATACTTTAGACACCCCCAAATACCATATTTGAAGGAATATTTCACTTTTTTTTTTCACTTTATGCATCATTAAAATGACTGCTCCCGAAAAAACTTCTGTGTTTAAAACTTATTTTTGCATTGATATATGTCCCCTGGGGCAGGACCCGGGTCCCCAAACCTGTTTTATGACAATAACATGCATATTGGCCGTTATAATTAGCACTTTAGATTTTGAACGTTCGCGTCCATTGTAACAAATAGGGTTCTAACATTCGCGCAAACTTTAGGTCCGTTCGCAGGTTCGTTCTGGTGCGAACCGAACCCGGGGGTGTTCGGCTCAAACCTACTGGGGACCATGAAGTAACTTTAGCACAGGTAAAGGCAGACTGGAACAGTCTACGGGTTCACAGCTGGGAACCATGAACTGTCTTTAGCACAGGAAAAAGGGCAGAGAGGAACAGTCTACAGTTTCATGGCTGGGGAACATGAAGTAGCTTTAGCACGGGAAAAGGCAGACTGAAACAGTCTACAGGTGTATGGCTGGGGACCATGAAGTAGCTTCAGCACATGTAAAAGGTTCTACTCACAGGATCCTGGAACAAGATCAATCCATTGGTGCAGCCTCTTGTAGAGTAGTCCAGCATGCAGTCATAAGGGCACCAGGGGCCCCCTCCTCTCAGCTCCCAGCTTCCAACTCCATTCCACAGCAGGGACAAATCTCCCCAGGGCTCCAGACAATTAACAGCATCCCAACCACCATCTGGACACACCTCCCCAGGGATTGGCTAGGCCCTGCTCAATATTCCGACTGGTCATCTGAATTCTCCCTCCCTAAGCTCCAGAAACTTCTTCCAGAGCCAGGGAGAAGAAATCAAATGCCCAACCTGTGAATCCCTGAACAGACCAGATCAAACAATCACTGCTCCTCTGATTACAGAAGAAGCCAAAAACGAAATTGACCTAGCAGCCTAACCAAGAGGATGCTACATAAGAAAAATGACTTTACATTACATTTACATACGTTGCATTATTGCCATACAGATTAGACATGTGCAATTCGTTTCGTTTTTCGTTTTTTTTCATTATTTTGAACGAATGATTCGCTAAAATTTTTAACAAATAACGAATCGTTCGAATCGAACGAATCCGAAAACAACGAAAATCCGAAAAAAACAAATTAGAAACAACGAATCTACGAAAGAAGAAAATCCGAAAAACGAAAACAGGAACAACGAAAATCAAAATGAACGAAAAAATTTGTACATTCGTAACTTTTTTTTGTTGAATTGGTCATTTTCCGTGTCCCTTACAATGGCGCTGCTTAACGTGCCTCCAATGGATTGAACGAAAAAATTTGTACATTCGTAACTTTTTTTTTTGTGATTCGTAATTTTCCGTGTCTCTTACAATGGCGCTGCTTAACGTGCTTCGAATGGATTGAACGAAAAAATTCGTACATTCGTAACTTTTTTTTTTTGTGATTCGTAATTTTCCGTGTCTCTTACAATGGCGCTGCTTAACGTGCTTCGAATGGATTGAACGAACAAATTCGTACATTCGTAACTTTTTTTTTCGATTCGTAATTTTCAGTGTCTCTTAAAATGTAATAATAGCATACACATTACATAAAATTATGAATTATGCTCCGATTACGAATCTACGAATGTTATGAATGTTACGAATGTACGAATAAATACGAATGCGTCCGAATTTCGAATAAACGAAAATTAAACTAACGGAAAAACGAATCAACGAAAAAATAACTCTTACGAAAATACGAATCGTTACGAATACGAACACCGACGACTTACGAATTTACGAATTGTTACGAATCAACGGAAACGAAAAAAACAAAACGAAAATAAACAAATTTTTTTTTGTTGTGCACATGTCTAATACAGATACAAGAATGCAATGATTTTCACTATAGTAATCCTTTCAGTAAACCTTTTATTTTTCCCTGCATGGGTATAAAAGAAAGAGGTCAGTTTACACAGATATTTCATTTTTTTTTTTTTTGCCACCTTTTAATTTTCTCCAATATGTTCTTTATAAACTCTCAGAACCTGAACATAGTTTATCGTCAACAGCAGCCCAAACTGCAAACATTTCCTTTCCTGTGCAGGTTCATAAAGTTGAAATATGAAGAGCAGAGAAGTAGCAGCACAGGAAATTGCACTGATACAATTTACTGCAGATACAATCAGTAACAAATTCACGAAAAAAAAAAAAAACGCCCCACATTTCCTCATCAACCTCCGAGCTCTCGTCATTAGGTTTTGCCAAGATGCTTCAGCGTTGGAAACTGCCGGCAGTCAGCGGCACAGCTAATTAATACCGTACATCTGACAAACGTGTAATTAAAATGCTCAGCGTAACCGAGAGATGAATAAAGAGGATTTTTTTTTTTTTGCAGCTCAGAAGACAAACAAAACAAAGCGCTTTCTCAGAAGGGCTCTTTTTGAACCCTTTCTTCTGAGGCCTCATTGAAATGCGCGTGTTATTACGGCGCGGTAAACACAGAGACTGCGAGTGCAGAATCTTACAGAGGAGCATCGAAGATCCATTTTCTGGCGCTTTCCTCTAACACCCTTTTTTCTTCCGCAGGAATTTTAATGCGCTCAGCATTTAGCAGATAACAGGAGAGAGGTCGTTCTGATCCGTCCCGCTTGTCGTGATGGAGCATCGGGAGGTCATTTATTGTGTTTAGAGAGAAACTTCGCTAAATAATACAAACACTAACAAGACTATCATTAAGTAACTCTAATGCCGCGTACACACGATCGGAATTCTCGTTGGAAAAGACTCTGATGGTTTTTCCGACGGAATTCCGACGGAATTCCGCTCAAGCTGTCTTGCCTACACACGATCACACCAAATTCCGACAGTCAATAACACCGCGGCATAAAACACGTTCGACAGCACTATAAAAGGGAAGTTTAATGCTTCCGAGCATGCGTCGAATTGTTTCCGAGCATGCGTCAGAATTTTGCATGTCGGAATTGCATACACACGCTCGGAAAATCCGATAGAAAGGTTTTCCGTCGGAAAAATTGAGAACAGGTTCTCAATTCAAAGTCCGTCGGAAATTCCGACAGAAAAAGACCGTTGGGCATACACACGGTCAGAAAATCCAATGAAAAGCTCCCATCGGACTGTTTCCATCGGAAATTCCGACCGTGTGTACGCCGCATTAGTCAATCGCTTATTTACTGACGTACATTTCTGAACGCCGAAGTGGTGGACTCTTATTTCTGTTACTGGACCCGCTTGTTCTGTATACTCACCTTCCTTTATATACCTGAAATCACACGGCAGAGGAGACGGGGGTCCTAAATGGATTTGAAAGAAAAGACAACAAACTAAAGCCCAACTCCAACTAACACTTTAATCAGTTAGTGCAAGATGTGTTTTTCTTTAAAAAAAGAAAGGAAAACTGGGGGTACAATTTAAAATTCCTTTAGGTCTGCTCAGTAAAATTTTCTTCCAATAGGGGTCCAAATCTCATGCTTGTGCTATGACTTCTTCACATGAAAGCCCCCTATCTTTAGAGCACAGTTCCCCCTTTATATCAGTGTCCTCAGCCCCCCCCCCCTTCACACCACAGCCCCCCTCTATACATCAGTGTCCTCAGCCCCCCTTCACATCACAGCCCCACCTTCACATCACAGCCCCACCTTCACATCACAGCCCCCTCTATACATCAGTGTCCTCAGCCCCCCCTTCACATCACAGCCCCACCTTCACATCACAGCCCCACCTTCACATCACAGCCCCCCTCTATACATCAGTGTCCTCAGCCCCCCCCTTCACATCACAGCCCCACCTTCACATCACAGCCCCACCTTCACACCACAGCCCCCCTCTATACATCAGTGTCCTCAGCCCCCCTTCACATCACAGCCCCACCTTCACATCACAGCCCCACCTTCACATCACAGCCCCCCTCTATACATCAGTGTCCTCAGCCCCCCCCTTCACATCACAGCCCCACCTTCACATCACAGCCCCACCTTCACATCACAGCCCCCCTCTATACATCAGTGTCCTTAGCCCCCCCTTCACATCACAGCCCCACCTTCACATCACAGCCCCACCTTCACATCACAGCCCCCCTCTATACATCAGTGTCCTCAGAGCCACCCCCCCCCCCCCCCCCCTTCACATCACAGCCCCACCTTCACACCACAGCCCCACCTTCACACCACAGCCCCCTCTATACATCAGTGTGCTCGCCCCCCCTTCACATCACAGCCCCACCTTTACATCACAGCCCCCCTCTATACATCAGTGTCCTCCGCCTCCCTTCACATCACAGCCCCCCCCCTTCACATCACAGCCCCACCTTCACATCACAGCCCCACCTTCACATCACAGCCCCCCTCTATACATCAGTGTCCTCCGCCCCCCTTCACATCACAGCCCCCCTTCACATCACAGCCCCCCTTCACATCACAGCCCCACCTTCACATCACAGCCCCACCTTCACATCACAGCCCCCCTCTATACATCGGTGTGCTCAGTCTCCCCTTCACATCACGGCCCCAACTTCACATCACAGCCCCCCTCTATACATCAGTGTCCTCCGCCCCCCTTCACATCACAGCCCCCCCTTCACATCACAGCCCCCCTTCACATCACAGCCCCACCTTCACATCACAGCCCCCCTCTATACATCAGTGTGCTCAGTCTCCCCTTCACATCACAGCCCCACCTTCACATCACAGCCCCCCTCTATACATCAGTGTCCTCAGCCCCCCTTCACATCACAGCCCCACCTTCACATCACAGCCCCCCTCTATACATCAGTGTTCTCACCCCCCCCCCCTTTACATCACAGCCCCACCTTCACATCACAACCCCCCTCTATATATCAGTGTCCTCAGCCCCCCCTTCACATCACAGCCCCACCTTTACATCACAGCCCCCCTCTTTACATCAGTGTCCTCACCCCCCCTCTTTACATCACAGCCCCACCTTTACATCACAGCCCCCTCTATACATCAGTGTCCTCAGCCCCCCCTTCACATCACAGCCCCCCCTTCACATCACAGCCCCACCTTCACATCACAGCCCCACCTTCACATCACAGCCCCCCTCTATACATCAGTGTGCTCAGCCCCCCCCCCCCCTTCACATCACAGCCCCACCTTCACATCACAGCCCCCCTCTATACATCAGTGTGCTCAGTCTCCCCTTCACATCACGGCCCCACCTTCACATCACAGCCCCCCTCTATACATCAGTGTCCTCAGCCCCCCCCCCTCCACATCACAGCCCCACCTTCACATCACAGCCCCACCTTCACATCACAGCCCCCCTCTATACATCAGTGTGCTCAGTCTCCCCTTCACATCACAGCCCCACCTTCACATCACAGCCCCCCTCTATACATCAGTGTTCTCAGTCTCCCCTTCACATCACAGCCCCACCTTTACATCACAGCCCCACCTTCACATCGCAGCCCACCTCTATACATCAGTGTCCTCAGTCCCCCCCTTACATCACAGCCCCCCCCTTCACATCACAGCCCCACCTTCACACCACAGCCCCACCTTCACACCACAGCCCCCCTATACATCAGTGTGCTCGGCCCCCCTTCACATCACAGCCCCACCTTTACATCACAGCCCCCCTCTATACATCAGTGTCCTCCGCCCCCCTTCACATCACAGCCCCCCCCTTCACATCACAGCCCCACCTTCACATCACAGCCCCACCTTCACATCACAGTCCCCCTCTATACATCAGTGTTCTCAGTCTCCCCTTCACATCACAGCCCCACCTTCACATCACAGCCGCCCTCTATACATCAGTGTCCTCAGCCCCCCTTCACATCACAGCCCCCCTTCAAATCACAGCCCCCCCCTTCACATCACAGCCCCACCTTCACACCACAGCCCCACCTTCACACCACAGCCCCACCTTCACACCACAGCCCCACCTTTACATCACAGCCCCCCTCTATACATCAGTGTCAGCCCCCCTCTATACATCAGTGTCCTCAGCCCCCCTTCACATCATCAGCCCCCCCCCCCCTTCACATCACAGCCCCACCTTTACATCTTAACCCTACCTTTACATCACAGCCCCTCTCTATACATCAGTGTCAGCCCCCCTCTATACATCTGTGTCCTCAGCCCCCTCTTCACATCACAGCCCCCCTTCACATCACAGCCTCACCTTCACATCACAGCCCCCCTCTATACATCAGTGTCATCAGCCCCCTTCACATCACAGCCCCACATTTACATCACAGCCCCCCTCTATACATCAGTGTCCTCAGCCCCCCCTTCACATCACAGCCCCACCTTTACACCATAACCCCACCTTTACATCACAGCCCCCTCTATACATCCGTGTCCTCAGCCCCCCTTCACATCACAGCCCCCCCTTCAAATCACAGCCCCACCTTCACATTATAGCCCCCCCTCTATACATCAGTGTCCTCAGCCCCCCTTCACATCACAGCCCCACCTTTACATCACAGCCCCACCTTTACATCACAACCCCACCTTTACATCATAGCCCCCTTCACATCACAGCCCCTCCTTTACATCATAGCCCCCTTCACATCACAGCTCTCCCCCCCTGTACATCAGTGTCCTCAGTCCCCCCTTCATATCACAGACCCCTTCACATCACTGGGTGTTTTTTTTAAGCACCTGATTAGAGCCAGAGGCTTTAATAGGCTTCAAGGTAGGATGGCCTTGGGGGCAGAGAGTGTGCCCTGATCCCACCCAATTGTGTGATGATAGCGAAGAAATTTTCGCTATTTTCACACTAACCTTCCTCCCCGCCAATCAGGAGGCAGGGCGTCAGACCTGTTTCCTGATTGACCAAAGCGCCAGTTCCCCCTATTGGATGGCTGCTGCTTAGGAAGAGGAGTGGAGTAGACACACGCTGGACTGGAGGAAGGATACCTCTGCCGCCTATCACTGGTGCACTTGGAGAGGAGCCTGGCGGTAAGTGCCTGACCACAAGGAGTCTGTCAGAGCTAAGAGCCACGAGCGACGCACTGGGGGTTGGGGGTGCTGCCAGAGCCGCGAGCCCAGCAATGGGGTGCTGTTAGAGCTGTGAGCTCCAAGGGGGTGTCTCTGTCAGAGCCCAGAGACGGGGGGGGGGCAAGTGTGCTGTCAGAGCCACGAGTCCCGCGAGTGGGGGGGGTCGGTGGGCACAGTGGCTGCATATGATGGGCACAGTGACTGTATTTGGTGGGCACAGTGGCTGCATATGATGGGCACAGTGGCTGCATATGATGGGCACAGGGGCTGCATTTGATGGGCACAGTGGCTGCATTTGCTGGGCACAGTGGCTGCATATGATTGGCACAGTGACTGTTTTTGGTGGGCAACGTGGCTGCATATGATGTTTTTTTAAAGTATTTTTCAGAATTTTTCAGGTTGCCAGTTTTCATGTTGAGCACCTGCCGCCATTGCAGTGCCCCCTTCACATCACAGGCCCTCCTTTACATCACAGCCCATCCTTTACATCACAGTACCACCTTCACATCACAGCCCCCCCTTTACATCAGTATCCTCAGCCCCCCTTCATATCACAGCACCCCCTTTAAACCACAGTACCCCCTTTACAATACAGCCCCCCCCCTTTACTTCAATGTCCTCAGCCCCCATTCACATCACAGTTCCCCCTTTACATCACAATACTCCCTTTACATCACAGCCCCCCCCCCTTTACATCGGTGTCATCAGCCCCACTTCATATCACAGTCTCCCTTCATATCACAGTCTCCCTTTGCAGCAGTGATCTCAGCCCCCCCCCCCCTTTACAATACTTTCCTCAGCAAGCCCCTTCAAGTTACAGCCCCCCTCTACATCACAGCCCCACCACTTATATCCCAATCCACGTCACATCCCATCACAGCCCTTCTTCTTATCTCACATATCACACCCCCCCTTTACATCAAGCCCCCTTCCATTCATAGCCCCCCTTTACATCAGTGTCCTCAGTTCTCATGTGGCCACATTTGGTCAGTGATGTCACTGCCTTTTTCTTTACATCAAACATTCCCAGCCAGTAAATGGATGGGGCTGGGCCATGTCAGCCTTAGCAGCCATTGACAGGTGGGAAACTGTCATATATAGTAGAGGTAGAAATACCGCTATATATTACGTCTCCCTTCAGAGGTGCTAACAGTCGGGCACTGGGATGAATGGCCAAGCAGTCAAAGTTCAGCCCAAACCTGTGTTCTGAATGAGCCTTGTTCATCCCTATTGGTCAGGTACCAATTTGCGTATTATCTGCTCTGCCATTGCCGGGAAAGGACGGTAAAGTGATAATTGGTTGGTGTTTAAGTGGCTCTTTTATAACTCTTCCCATTAAACCTTTATAGAGTTCCCCTTTCAAGGTAAAACTTCCACTTTTGCTAAAAAAAAAAAAAAAAAAAAAAAAAAAAAAAAATTTAATAATATAATTACTGTACAAGCCGTTTTAAAATGTAATATTATTAAGCGCGGCCTTTACATTACAACTTGCATGATTTTCTGAATTGCCAAAAAAAAATAAAAATCTTCTTAACTTCTTATGCGGCGTACACACGGTCGGAATTTCCGATGGAAACAGTCCGATGGGAGCTTTTCATCGGATTTTCCGACTGCGTGTACGCCCATCGGTCTTTTTCTGTCGGAATTTCCGACGGACTTTGGATTGAGAACCTGTTCTTAATTTTTCCAACGGAAAACCTTTCTATCGGATTTTCCGATCGTGTGTAGGCAATTCCGACACGCAAAATTCCGACGCATGCTCAGAAACAATTTGACGCATGCTCAGAAGCATTAAACTTCCCTTTTATAGTGCCGTCGAACGTGTTGTATGTCGCGGTGTTATTGACGGTCGGAATTTGGTGTGACCGTGTGTAGGTAAGACAGTTTGAGTGAAATTCCGTCGGAATTCCGACGGGAAAACCATCAGCGGCATAAAACACGTTCAACAGCACTATAAAAGGGAAGTTTAATGCTTCTGAACATGCGTCAAATTGTTTCCGAGCATGCGTCGGAATTTTGCGTGTCAGAATTGTATACACACGATCGGAAAATCCGATAGAAAGGTTTTCCGTCGGAAAAATTGAGAACAGGTTCTCAATTCAAAGTCCGTCGGAAATTCCAACAGAAAAAGACCATTGGGCATACACACGGTCGGAAAATCCGATGGAAGGCTCCCATCGGACTGTTTCCATCGGAAATTCCGACCGTGTGTACGCCGCATTAGGATTTCCAGTGATGAGCTCTTCTCACCAAAATTCCAAATTTGGACCAGCTGGCAATTTTTTTTATCCATAAACATCCAATATATAGCATTGCAAAAGCTTCACCTACTTGTAACAATCGTTACCCAGTTCAGCTCTGGTAACTGTACCCCTTATGGAGGAAAGGCTTTTTTACTGGGTTTTTTTTGGGCCTATTTTTTTTTGTTTTGGTGATATCTTTGCCATTGCTTAACCACTTCAGCCCCGGAAGGATTTGCCCCCTCAATGACCAGGCCATTTTTTGCGATTCGGCACTGTGTCGCTTTAACTGACAATTGCGCGGTCGTGCGACGTTGCACCCAAACAAAATTGACGTACCTTTTTTTCCCCACATATAGAGCTGTCTTTTGGTGGTATTTGCTCACCTCTGCGATTTTTATTGTCAAAAAAATAATAATGGTGAAAAAAAAAAAAGGAACACCAGACAATATTAGCTAGGGGGGGGGGGGGAGAGGAAATAATTAGGGTTAACTAAGGGTTAATCGGGGGTTTATTAGGAATACATTTTTTATTAAAATAATAAGTTGTAAGCTTTTTTTAAAGGCGACCCAACTCCTGTGACCCATTTTCAGCAGACAGCGGGCTGAAGCCCGTTGTCGGCTGACGTCATAGAGTTTGGATCCTCCCACATGCCCGGACGGGCACCCAGCCCAGCCTCTCAGTGAGTCACTGAGCGGCTGAGCTGGTCGCTCCCGCCCCCTTCACAGCCCAGCGTTCCAGTGAGTGCAGGGAGGCAGAGCAGAGAGCCGGTGACTAACAGTCACTGGCTCGCATGCTCAGGGAGCTCTGAGAACCGAGCGATCAGTGATGGTTGATCGCTCGTGTTAGAGCCGACGGGGGACAGATGCATTCAGCACCAGACCGATGCAGCATCTACCTAGGTAAGTATGATTCAAGAAACAAAAAAAATTCCCATACTTCTATTTTAAGGTTTCTTTCTTTGTAAAGGTCACACCTTTGATCTACTGTACATAAAATTTGAATAGTATATCCAATTTAACAATACATTGATACACAGTATTAACTCAAGGACACTTGCCGGTTATTGGCAAGAGTCATTTTACGCAGGAGCGGCTGCATATTGACAGTTGTTCCTGCTGTGTATTAAAAAAGCAATTACCTGCTGTCAGTTTTACAGCTGGCAATTGCCGGTAATAATGGCAAGGGAAGTGGCAGCAGGGGCAGAAGAGCTAGACATTAGGTCCCTTTCACATGGTCTTTACAATCAGGTCCAAAGTAAACAAGTATACCGCGCTGTCTAAGCGTTAGCAGCCAGCACAAAAAGTCTAAATGGATAAACGCTTTTGTGGAAAAAGTGCAGCGCTAACTAAATATTCAACATCTAACGTGAAGGAAATGTGAGGAAATGAATGACAAAAATAAACATACATAATAACATATATTCAGTAGACATGTGCACAACAAAAAAATTAGTTTATTCTCGTTTCGTTTTTTTCGTTTCCGAAAAAAAATTGTTTATTTTTGTTTCGTTTTTTTCGTTTCTGTTGATTCGTAAATTCGTAAGCCGTCGGTGTTCGTATTTGTAACGATTCGTACATTCGTAAGAGTTATTTTTTCGTTGATTCGTTTTTTCGTTAGTTTAATTTTCGTTTATTCGAAATTCGGATTCGTATTTATTCGTACATCCGTAACATTCGTAACATTCTTAGATTCGTAATCGGAGCATAATTCATAATTTTATGTAATGTGTATGCTATTTTAAGAGACACGGAAAATTACGAATCGAAAAAAAAAGTTACAAATGTACGAATTTTTTCGTTCAATCCATTCGAAGCACGTTAAGCAGCGCCATTGTAAGGCACACAGAAAATTACCAATTCAACAAAAAAAAAAAGTTACGAATGTACGAATTTTTTTCGTTCATTTTCATTTTCGTTGTTCCTGTTTTCGTTTTTCCGATTTTCTTCATTCGTACATTCGTTGTTTTTTAATTTGTTTTTTTCAGATTTTTGTTGTTTTTCGGATTCGTTCGATTCGAACGATTCGTTATTCGTTAAAATTTTTTGCGAATCGTTCGTTTATTTGTTCGAAAGCGAACGAACGAAAATAACGAAAAAAGAACAAGAAACAAATTGCACATGTCTAATTTTCAGTGATGATAATGAAAAGTCCACAATGACCAAAGAAGGACCCCTGCAGTGGCGGCTGGTGCTCAAAATTTTTGGGGGGGCGCAAACAAACAGCCTCACTGTGCCATCAAACGCTGCCACTGTGCCCATCAAACGCTGCCACTGTGCCCCAAGTGCTGCCACTGTGCCCCAAGTGCTGCCACTGTGCCCCAAGTGCTGCGACTGTGCCCCAAGTTCTGCCACTGTGCCCCAAGTGCTGTCACTGTGCCCCAAGTGCTGCCACTGTGCCCCAAGTGCTGCCACTGTGCCCCAAGTTCTGCCACTGTGCCCCAAGTGCTGCCACTGTGCCCCAAGTTCTGCCACTGTGCCCCAAGTGCTGCCACTGTGCCCCAAGTTCTGCCACTGTGCCCCAAGTGCTGCCACTGTGCCCCAAGTGCTGCCACTGTGCCCCAAGTTCTGCCACTGTGCCCCAAGTGCTGCCACTGTGCCCCAAGTGCTGCCACTGTGCCCCCTGCCTGCCCTCTGCACTTACCTTGTCTCGGTGTGCAGCGCGCGGTGTCCCCTCATCTTCCGATGTCTTCTCCCGCGCTCCTGTCTTCTGCTATGATTGGACGCCTAGCGTCCAATCACAGCGCCTGTGACTTCAGCCAATCAGGTGACAGGTAACAGACCCGGCAACCTGATTGGCTGAGAGGCGGGTCTGTGTTAGGGAAGCGATGTATTTGCTTCTCTAACACAATACTGTGTGCGCCCGCTGTTTACACTTATGGAAGCCTATTAGAGCCCACCGCTCTAATCAGGTCACCTATTAGAGCTTACAGCTCTAATCAGGTCACCTATTAGAGCTTACAGCTCTAATAGGGCGCTTCCAGAAAACACCCCCCCCCCCCGCTGTAATTCAGATGCCCGGCGCCCGACAAGGGGCCGGACACCTGAACAGGGGGCGGCAGCGGTGACAATAGATAGATTCATGCAATGCATGAATCTATCTATTGGTGATAGAGCGGTGCAGGAGAGGGGGGCGGCACTCCTGCGCCCTCTATGCACGCACCGCCACTGGACCCCTGAATGGGTCTAAGTGAATTCCAAATGATGAAATCCTATGATAAGTAACAAAACAATCCAAATAGTGAAATCCAATAAAAAGTAAATGATAATCGTGAAGAATCTTGAGTGAATATCCAAATGAAGAGTGAGTGACAAAGAAAATCCACCACCAGAAGCACTAGTCGCTTACCGGAAAGCGTGGACTCACACAGGTGTACACCTGGTGAGTCAAACAGGCTTTAACCACTTTACATCTGCGCTATGGCCGAATGAGGCAACAGCGTGGATGTGAATTCCCGGGAGGCCGTCATATGATGTCCTCCCCTGTGCACGCTCCCTGCGGGGCGCGCTGTGATCACCGAGTCACTGAGACTCGGGTGATCAGCGATCCGAGTAAGGGGCGGGTCCCGGCCCCTTACCATGTGATCAGCTGTCCGCCAATGACAGCTGATCACATGATGAAAACAAAAGCTTGGTGATCTTTTTTTTTCTCCTCACGCTGACACCGGCTCATTTTAAAGGGACATCGGTCCCGAAAAGTCAGAGGCAATTATGCCTCATGCAATGCCTACAAGTGCCACCTGTCAATGCCCATAAGTGCCACCTGTCAATGCCCACAAGTGCCACCTGTCAATGCCCACCAGTGCTGCCAATCAGTGCCACCTAAAAGTGCTGCCTATCAGTGTAACCCATCAGTGCCCATCACTGCCACCCATCAGTGCCCATCACTGCCACCTATCGGTGCCGTCACTGCCGCCTCATCAGCGTACATCAATGACGGACACAAATTACCCATTTTAATTTTTTATATATAATTTTAAATTCCGTCTTCAAATTTTTTTTTAACAAAAAAAAAAAAATCGCAGAGGTGATCAAATACCACCAAAAGAAAGCTCTTTTTGGGGGAATAAATGATAAAAATTTCATTTGGGTACAGTGTTGTATGACCGCGCAGTTGTCATTCAAAATGCGACAGCGCCGAAAGCTGAAAATTGGTCTGGATAGGAGGGGGGTTTAAGTGCCCAGTAAGCAAGTGGTTAAGAATGACCAAAGGGACCCAGGCTCACTGAATGGATGATATCTCCAGACGATCGTTCTCATAAAACATTGGATGTAGCAGGTTAATGATACATGGGTGAATGAGCCCAACCAGGAGAATATGGAAGAAGGAGAGAGGGGCACATAGCATAATTCCGTAAGGAATGTTTATTAAAAAAATATAAGAGTAATGCGGCGCACAAACGGTCGGAATTTCCGATGGAAACAGTCCGATGGTAGCTTTTCATCGGATTTTCCGACCGTGTGTATGGTCAACGGTCTTTTTCTGTCGGAATTTCCGACGGACTTTGGATTGAGAACCTGTTCTCAATTTTTCCGACGGAAAACCTTTCTATCGGATTTTCTGATCGTGTGTATGCAATTCCGACACGCAAAATTCCGACGCATGCTCGGAAACAATTTGACGCATTCTCAGAAGCCTTTAACTTCCCTTTTATAGTGCTGTCGAACGTGTTTTATGCCGCTGTGTTATTGACTGTCGGAATTTGGTGTGACCGTGTGTAGGCAAGACAGTTTGAGCGGAATTCCATCGGAATTCCGTCGGAAAAACCGTCAGAGTTTTTTCCGTCGAGAATTTCCGATCGTGTGTACGCGGCATTACACTTACATATTCCAAAATAGATAAGCACTTCAAACAACTCAACGGTAATAAAGGGATCAGCGTGACAACCCGATGCGTTTCGCCTTAGCAGGCATCATCTGGGGTCTTCTGGTGGTGGATTTTCTTTGTCACTCACTCTTCATTTGGATATTCACTCAAGATTCTTCACGATTGTCATTTACTTTTTATTGTATTTCACTATTTGGATTGTTTTGTTACTTATCATTGTATTTCATCATTTGGAATTCACTTAAGCCCCATACACACGCTCGGATTATCCGAGGAACAGGTCCGTCGGATCATGTCCGTCATACTTTGTCCGATGTTGGTTTTGCGTACACACGGTCGGACAAAGTTGTCGGAAAATCCGATCATTCTGAACGTGGTGACGTTTGTTGCCTACGACGAGACTACGTAGAGGCTAGTAGCCAATAGCTTTGGTCTTGTAATGTGATCTGAGCATGCGTGGCACTTTGTCCGTCGGACAACCGTACACACGATCGGATTTGGTGTGATCGGACCGTGTTGTTGGAAAATCTATCCAGCAGGAGATAGGACTTTGTCCGTCGGACAATCCGACGTACACTGTCCGATGGTGCATACACACAGTCTGATTTTTCAACGACATTGTCCGATCGGACAGAATCCATGCAAAAATCCGGCCGTGTGTGTAATAATGCGCACCCAAGTAAGATGGTTCAGTTGGGCATCCGGAGGCTGCCCCTTAGGGGGGGGCAATGTCAAGAAAAGCGTCCAGGATCTTTTTCTGCCAGCAGGAGAATCGGCTATGGCATGCCCAGCAAAAGAGCCGCTCAGCGCGCACGCGGGCGCACGGGAGCGCGCACGGGAACGTGCACGCGCGCGCGGGAGCGCGCACGCACGCTGTTTGAGCCCGTTTTGGCGCCAGGAGCGCTATTTAAGGAAGTGCCTGTCCATGCTGTCTTACTGTCCGGTCTACAGCGTTCCAGTGACCCCCAGCTATCCGCTACCTGTGTATTACCTGACTTCTAATACCTGACTACCCGGCTTGTTCCTGATATCCCGTACCTGCTGCCTGTCCTCGATCCCGGCTTGTCCTGACATCTCTTCTGCCTGCTCCTTGGTACTTTGCTGTCCGCCTGTTAACGACCCGGCCTGCTTAACGACTACGCCTTGCCTGCTGATTTGGTACCGCACCTGCCTGCCCGTGTTTGACCCGGCCTGTCTGTGATCTGCTTCAGCTCCGGACTCCAGTCTCTTCCGGCTATCCGCAAGTTCCACCTGCCTGCCTACTACGACTGGGTTCCTGCCCTAGTCTTCTACTGGCCGTCCTACAGTACTCCAGACGTCCGGACCAGCCCTACACCTGTAACCCGCCAGGCACTTGTGCCCCTTTGTGCTTCCGAGCCCCTGTCTATTCTACCAGGGGTTCCCGAGCCGGAGGTATACGAGACGCCGCTCCCTGCATTCGTGGGCTCAACCACCAGGTACGTGACAGTACTGGACAGCCATGTCCGAGCCCACGCAGGGAGCTGCTCCAGTGGATGATCTGTGTCGCCATCTGGCTGGCCTAACCCAGGCAGTGAAGAGTCTTCAGGAGGGCTATACCCGGCTCGAGGAACGTGTTCAGATCCTATCCACAGTTACGTCACCTTCACCTGGGATTCCTGCTGCCCCTTCAGTCGTGATGTTGCCACCTGAACCCAAGGTTCCCACTCCTGAGCGGTTTTCTGGGGACCGTAGCAAATTTCGAGCTTTCCACAATGCTTGTGAACTTTTCTTTGCCCTGCAGCCTAGGACCTTCTCGCTTGACGCCACCAAAGTAGGCTTTGTCATTTCCCTGCTGTCAGGAGATCCACAAGCTTGGGCCCATCGGCTTTTGGAGCAGAAGGATGCCGCCCTTGACAATTTGAACTCCTTTTTTCACGCTATGTCTCAGCTCTACGAGGACCCGCAACTAACAGCAACCGCAGAAACGGCCCTGCATTCCCTACAGCAAGGTCGCAGACCAGCGGAGGACTATGCGTCCGAATTCAGGCGCTGGAGTTCCGATACCAACTGGAACGACTCCGCTCTGCGGTACCAGTTCCGCACGGGTCTCTCTGAATCATTGAAGGATGAACTGGCCAGAGTGGATACACCTGAGACTTTAGACGCACTCATTAACCTGTCCATACAGATTGACAGGCGACTACGACAACGGAGGTCTGAACGTGCCGCCGGTCCCTCCAGACCAATCTGGATGCTTCCCCGGGTACCCAGTCAGCCTCCACCGAATCCCAGAACTCCCGTGACCTATACCTCTGATGCTCCGGAACCTATGCAGCTAGGATTGCTGCGTCCATCTCTGACACCTGAGGAGCGGCAACGCAGGCGATCCAATAATCTGTGCCTCTACTGTGGCGAATCGGGACATTATGTGAGATCCTGTCCTGCTAAACTCCGTAAGTCCTGCACTACCTCTTTTGCTCTTACTCCCACTCTGCCGAATAATACGTCTCACCTGGCTGTCTCCGTTCTTTTTCAGCTCCCCAGAGGGAATATCCGGGTAACCGCTATCATTGATTCCGGAGCCTGCAGCGGTTTCATGGACTCAGCTTTCGCCACCCGGCATCATGTTCCCCTACGACCAAAAGCAAAAGGCCTCTCTATACATCTGGCAGACGGCTCGGCTCTTAAATCTGGACCTGTCACACAAGAGACTGTGCCAATATTCACCACTATGGCCGGAAACCATCAAGAACTATTATGCCTGAACATCATCTAATCCCCTCTGTTTCCAGTTATTCTAGGCATGCCCTGGCTGAGGGCTCATAACCCATTCATTGATTGGACCACTGGGGAGATCAGCTTCCCCTCCTCCTATTGTCACCAATATTGCCTACCTGAGACGGCTCAAGTATTCTCACCCCTACTCTGCATGGAAGCTGATGAAGAGACCCGTCAAGCCGTGCCTGAAGTCTACCATGAGTTCTTAGACGTCTTCAGCAAGAAGGGCGCAGATACCCTTCCTCCTCACAGGCCTTATGACTGCCCAATTGAAATCCTTCCTGGCGCAGAAGTTCCATTCGGGAGAATCTTCCCCTTAACTGAGCTTGAACTTGGCACTTTGAAGGCCTATATTGATGAAAATTTGGAGAAGGGGTTCATCCGGCCCTCCACTTCCCCAGCAGGGGCAGGAATTTTCTTCGTAGAGAAAAAAGACCATTCCCTACGCCCCTGCGTAGACTACAGGGAACTTAACAAAGTTACCATCAAAAATCGGTACCCTCTTCCCTTGGTACCTGAACTATTCCAAAGATTGGGGTCTGCAGCGACGTTCACAAAACTGGACCTTCGCGGGGCATACAACCTTATCCGCATCCGGAGTGGTGACGAATGGAAGACTGCCTTTCGCACCCGATTCGGGCATTTTGAATATTTAGTTATGCCATTCGGACTCTGCAACGCCCCTGCTACGTTCCAGCATTTTGTGAACGATATCTTCAGAGACTACCTCGATCTATTCGTCATAGTATATTTGGACGACATCCTGATCTTCTCACCTTCCCTGACAGAGCATCGCGAACACGTTAAAAAGGTGCTAACCAGACTTCGACGCCACGGCTTGTATGCGAAACCGGAAAAATGTGTATTCGAGCAACAGAGCATCCAGTTCTTAGGATTGATTATTTCCGTGGAAGGTATCAAAATGGACCCACAGAAGGTTTCCGCCATCCTGGACTGGCCAGCTCCTACTGACAAGAAAGGTGTTCAACGCTTTGTGGGATTCGCAAATTTCTACCGGAAATTCATCAAAGGATTCTCCACTATCATTTCGCCCATCACGAGTCTAACCAAGCAGAGCACTAAGTTCTCTTGGTCTCCCGGAGCGCAGGCAGCCTTTGCAACCTTGAAAGACCGATTCACGTCGGCATCAGTTCTGAAGCATCCTGACCCAGCGTTACCGTACATACTTGAGGTTGACGCCTCGGAAATTGCAGTCGGGGCAGTGTTATCTCAGAGACAAGGGCCTAAAGCTCTGTTGCACCCAGTTGCGTTCTTTTCCCGCAAACTATCTGAGGCAGAACGAAATTACGACGTGGGAGACCGAGAACTATTGGCCATCAAGGCTGCCCTTGAAGAGTGGCGATACCTTCTGGAAGGAGCAACACATCCGATTCTTGTGTATACGGATCACAAGAATCTCGAATATTTAAAAACCGCTAAGAGACTGAGACCACGCCAGGCCAGGTGGGCACTTTTCTTTACGCGATTTTCTCTCCACATAACTTACAGGCCCGGGTCGAAGAACACTAAACCAGACGCCCTCTCTAGGATGTTTAGCGAACCTGAAACGTCTTCTCCTCCGGACACCATCTTGTCTTCTGGAAGTTTTCTTTTGCTCCATAAAACAGGCTTCCGTAGGAATTTCTTCTCCGCCTGATACCACCCTACAAACCAGAGACGATCTGTTATGGTACGGAGAAAAGATCTTCGTACCTAAGGAGGTGCGAGTGGCTGTTCTGAACTTCTGTCATGACCATGAGTTAGCTGGTCATTTTGGGGTGCACAAGACATCTGAATTGCTTCAACGCATGTTTTGGTGGCCACAGTTAACAAAGGACTGTAGGGATTATGTGGAATCATGCACCGTCTGTATCCAGAACAAGGGCAACAAATCAAAAGCTTGGGGGCTGTTGAAACCATTACCTGTCCCGGAGAGACCATGGAGAATGATCTCTATGGATTTTATTGTTGAATTGCCTCCCTCGGAAGATCACTCTACCATCTTTGTAGTGGTGGATAGACTCTCTAAAATGGCTCACTTCCTTCCCATGAAGGGTACTCCTTCTGCGGCCGAAACCGCGAGAATTTTCATTAAGGAAATCGTAAGACTTCATGGCATTCCGGCAAACATAACCTCAGACCGTGGGGTACAATTCACCTCAAAGTTTTGGAGGGCATTATGTGGCTCCCTGAAGATCAATCTGTCCTTTTCTTCAGCTTACCATCCTCAAACAAACGGCCAGACAGAAAGGACGAATCAAACATTGGAGCAGTACTTACGTTGCTTTTCATCATTCTCACAAGATGATTGGGTTCCTCTATTACCGCTGGCCGAATTTGCCTATAACAATTCAATTCATTCTGCTACAAAACAGACTCCTTTCTTCGCAAATTATGGATTTCACCCTTTATTTTTATCAAACAGTATACCGGAATGTCCTGTACCTGCTGATCAGGAAACGCTGAATTTTTTTAGTGCCAATAATAAATTACTCCAGGAGACAATGACAAGAACTCAGGAATACTACAAAGAGGTCTTTGACAGGAAGAGAAGGGGAGAACTTAATTTAAAACCCGGAGATCAAGTCTGGCTGTCTACATTAAACTTGAAGTTGGCATGCCCCTCTAAGAAGCTTGGCCCTAAGTTTGTGGGTCCTTTCCCTGTGGAAAAGAAAATCAATAGTGTGACTTATAAATTAAAACTACCCGAATCATTCCGGATCCATCCAGTCTTCCATGTAGCTCTGCTCAAACTTACTGTCCCAGATCCTTTTGTTGGCCGGAATACGGGGCCTCCTGAACCGGTACTCATTGATGGAGAAATGGAATTCGAGGTTGAGTCAATCCTGGATTGTAGGAGAAGATGTGGGCGTGTGCAGTATCTGGTGAAATGGAAGGGGTACGGCCCGGAAGAAAATTCGTGGGAACCGGAATCCAACATTCATGCAAAGAGGCTGATTCGGGCATTTAATAATGCGCACCCAAGTAAGATGGTTCAGTTGGGCATCCGGAGGCTGCCCCTTAGGGGGGGGCAATGTCAAGAAAAGCGTCCAGGATCTTTTTCTGCCAGCAGGAGAATCGGCTATGGCATGCCCAGGAAAAGAGCCGCTCAGCGCGCACGCGGGCGCACGGGAGCGCGGACGGGAACGTGCACGCGCGCGCGGGAGCGCGCACGCACGCTGTTTGAGCCCGTTTTGGCGCCAGGAGCGCTATTTAAGGAAGTGCCTGTCCATGCTGTCTTGCTGTCCGGTCTACAGCGTTCCAGTGACCCCCAGCTATCCGCTACCTGTGTATTACCTGACTTCTAATACCTGACTACCCGGCTTGTTCCTGATATCCCGTACCTGCTGCCTGTCCTCGATCCCGGCTTGTCCTGACATCTCTTCTGCCTGCTCCTTGGTACTTTGCTGTCCGCCTGTTAACGACCCGGCCTGCTTAACGACTACGCCTTGCCTGCTGATTTGGTACCGCACCTGCCTGCCCGTGTTTGACCCGGCCTGTCTGTGATCTGCTTCAGCTCCGGACTCCAGTCTCTTCCGGCTATCCGCAAGTTCCACCTGCCTGCCTACTACGACTGGGTTCCTGCCCTAGTCTTCTACTGGCCGTCCTACAGTACTCCAGACGTCCGGACCAGCCCTACACCTGTAACCCGCCAGGCACTTGTGCCCCTTTGTGCTTCCGAGCCCCTGTCTATTCTACCAGGGGTTCCCGAGCCGGAGGTATACGAGACGCCGCTCCCTGCATTCGTGGGCTCAACCACCAGGTACGTGACAGCTGTTGTGATTGAGCACCACCTGCAGTGGAGAAAGTAGACTGCACCTGCCTACACGTCCATAAACACAGACAGTGCTGGTAAGCCACACCCCCATTCCTTCCTCAAAGGAGTTTGACTGACAACAGCAGGAGCCTATGGCTCTGCTGCCCGCAACAGGAAGTGAGGGAGCGGTGCTGGAGCCGGAGATGGCACAGGAGCGAGATAAGTGTTTAGGGGTGGCAGTGGGAAGGACACATATTGGGGGGGTTCAGACAGTAATACAGTTAGGGTTGCCACCTTTTCTTCAATCCAAACCCGAACACAGGGCAATATTTTTTTTTTTGCGGTAAACACTATAGGATTATAAAAGACCTGGGACCCATTCGGGTGCCCCAAGGAGAGTAGTAATGTAGTGCACAGAGAGTGGGTGTGGCCAAATTGCCCTGGCTGACATCATCACCCCACACTTCAGTGATGCCAAACCTGCCCCCAAACAGCCGCCCACAGCGGCAACAGATTTGTGTATGACTATCTCGGTTACTTGGGGAGCCACAGCCTGGTCTGAATAATATGTCCGGGTTTCAGGTGGACTGCAACCCGGACACATGATTCAAAACCCGAACTGTCCGGGTGAATCCTGGACAGGTGGCACCCCTAAATACAGGGAATGCACTAAGTTAAAAAAAAAAAAAACCTTTCTAGCCTTTAGTACCACTTTAAGCTCCCCCGAGTCTAAATAAGCTTTTAAAACTTGCAGTGCGGGGGGGGGGGGGCTGCATTTGTCATTTCGGGAGTTCATCATTAAGGACTATTGCACAAAAAGTGAGTTATGTGCTGCTATTTATAACATCTTTACTTGCTGCTGAATTTGGGAAACAAGAAGGACAGCAGTTTTGGCTTATTAGCATCATTTTCCATTTTGGCCAAGCAAAAAGTGAACCACACTCAGGTAGCATGTAGCTAGAGCTACATGTGGAGTTATTAATCCCTTAATATCATGGGAATAACCCTCATCTCTCTTGGAACACCATGAAACCCGTGTTCTGAGACACCGCCGACAGCTGTCAGTAGAAGTTATTTTCATGCAAATAAGCAATTAAAAATTTCATGCACAGCTGAGCGCTGAAAAAGTTTTGCATCTGACACAGTAAACCAGCTCATATATAGGTCCACTTCAGACCCTGGCTCGCGGGCTTGGCGCACATTCCGTGTGTGTGGGCAGTGTAGGGACAGGTCACTCGTTTGTCTTATAGAGAATAAGTGCTTTATATTTGGCAGGTGGGGGACAGCCGGCAAAGTGCACCGTGCATTTTAATGCAGGGTTCATTTTAACCACTTGATGATTTTGAACGTGTGAGATAAGTCCTAAGAAACTGAAATATGAAGGAGGTCCTGATTCCTCTATATAGATCTTTATATCACTAGAGGGGACACCAGATGGAGGAAGGAGGTCCTGATTCCTCTATATAGATCTTTATATCACTAGAGGGATCACCAGATGGAGGAAGGAGGTCCTGATTCCTCTATATAGATCTTTATATCACTAGAGGGGTCACCAGCAGAAGGAAAGAGGTCCTGATTCCTCTATATCAGGGTTTCTCAACTCCAGTCCTCAAGGTGCCTCAACAGGTCATGTTTTCAGGATTTCCCTCAGATGAAACAGCTGTGGTAATTACTAAGGAAGTGAAACTGATCAAACCAACTGTGCAAAATAATGGAAAGCCTGAAAACATGACCGGTTTGGGCACCTTGAGGACTGGAGTTGAGAAATCCTGCTCTATATAGACCTTAATATCACTAGAGGGGTCACCAGCAGGAGGGGGGTGGTCCTGATTCCTCTATATAGATCATTATATCACTAGAGGGATCACCAGCAGGAGGACGGAGGTCCTGATTCCTCTATATAGATCTTTATATCACTAGAGGGGTCACCAGATGGAGGAAAGAGGTCCTGATTCCTCTATATCAGGGTTTCTCAACTCCAGTCCTCAAGGTGCCCCAACAGGTCATGTTTTCAGGATTTCCCTCAGATGAAACGGCTGTGGTAATTACTAAGGCAGTGAAACTGATCAAATCAACTGTGCAAAGTAATGGAAAGCCTGAAAACATGACCTGTTGGGGCGCCTTGAGGACTGGAGTTGAGAAACCCTGCTCTATATAGACCATAATATCACTAGAGGGGTCACCAGCAGGAGGTCCTGATTCCTCTATATAGATCTTTATATCATTAGAGATATCACCAGCAGGAGGAAGGAGGTCCTGATTGCTCTATATAGATCTTTATATCACTAGAAGGACCACCAGCAGGAGGAAGGAGGTCCTGATTGCTCTATATAGATCTTTATCACTAAAGAGATCACCAGCAGGAAGAGGGAGGTCCTGATTCCTCTATATAGATCTTTATCAATAGAGGGATCACCAGCAGGAGGAAGGAGGTCCTGATTGCTCTATATAGATCTTTATCACTAGAGGGGTCACCAGCAGGAGAAGGATGTTCTGATTTTCTTACATACAGAAGATATGTATTTCAACCTCATTTAGTATACTGTCCAGATCTGGATTCCTCACTAACAAAAAGATATAGATAAGACAGAACGGCTCCAGAGACCAGCAACAAAAATGGTCTGAGGAATAAAATGTATCAGGAGAGGCTCAAAAAAGTGCGCTTGTAAAACCGCGGTGCAAATACGGTGTGACAGAAAGTATTACAACGACCGCCATTTTATTCTCTAGGGTGTTAGAAAAAAAATGTATAATGTTTCCGGGTTCTAAGTAATTTTCTAGCAAAAAAAAAAACTGTTTTTAACTTGTAAACAACACATCTAAAAAAGAGTCTCGGTCCTTAAGTGGTTAAAATTATTCCCATACTTCTCTTTTAAGCACTTGATGGATCACTTTTTTGCCTTGGTCTTTTATGTTGCTATTTTTCTGTTTCATTGTATACCTGTATATAAAAGAAAAACAAATAAACACATTCTGTCCTATATGCTAAATGCTATACTGCCACCCAAACTAAAGCTGCAGGATCAATGTAAATCCCTTTTCTCCTTTAATTAAAGAATAGGCTGCCTATGGGAGAGTGATTGGGGGAGCAGGATATGGAGTAGCATGAAACAATTGTTATTTAAAGGAAAACTGTACTTTATTTTTAGCAATGGATAACAGGAATGTAAAATTGCAGTTGATACCTGCAATAGGATAACTGAATTTATTTTAGGGTGCAAGGTTTTGGAAATGTTCCTTTTGAAAATAGAAATCATGCCTCATTCAGAAGTGTTTTGGAAAGCCCTAACCCCAAAATATATTCAGTTAGCCCTAGACAGGTAGAAAAAATGTAGCTGGATAGCCGCACTCCAAATTGGAGTGCGGCTATCCAGCTACATCTTTTCTACTTCAGTTCCTGTTGCAAACAGAGCCGGCACCCTGTGGGATTGTGGAGCTGTTCTGGGAGAAGTCATTACCTTGGATCGGTAATTCTTTGTAGCCCTTGGCAGGTAGGACCAACATTTTTAATAAATACGCCTTACATAAACACAGCCAGCAAAAGGGGCTACTTGTAGTGACACTGATGGATGAATTACTGAGATCGTTAGCACATTGACCAGTAGGATTCCCAGGTGATATGGACTGCCCACACCTATTCAGTACTGCAGCACTCTTGCTGGAGACAAACACCTTATGGTCATACTGTCCTCCTCTATAGCCATCTACAGTGCCTTGCAAAAGTATTCACCCCCCTTGGTTTTTTACCTATTTTGTTACATTACAGCCTTTAGTTCAATGTTTTTTTTTTTAATCTGAAATATATGTGATGGATCAGAACACAATAATCTAAGTTGGTGAAATAAAATGTGAAAAATAAGTACATAAAACGATTTTTCAGAAATAAAAAACTGATAATTGCCATGTGTGTATGTATTCACCCCCTTTGTTATGAAGCCCATAAAAAGCTCTGGGGCAACCAATTACCTTCAGAAGTCACATAATTAGTGAAATGATGTCCACCTGTGTGCAATCTAATGCCGCGTACACACGGTCGGAAAATCCGACCACAAAATCCATCTGATTTTTTCCAACGGATTTTGTCCGACACTGGTGTTGCATACACACGGTCGGACAAAGTTGTCGGAAAATCCGATCATTCTGAACGTGGTGACGTTCGTTGTGTACGACGGGACTACGTAGAGGCTAGTAGCCAATAGCTTTGGTCTTGTAATGTGATCTGAGCATGCGTGGCACTTTGTCCGTCGGAATTCGCTACACACGATCGGAAAAAGTCAGATAGGACTTTGTTGTCGGAAAATTTGAGAGCAGGAGATAAAAACTTTGTCCGTCGGAAAATCCGACGGAAAAAGTCAGATGGAGCCTACACACGGTCGGAATTTCCGACAACATTGTCCGATAGGACATTTTCCGTCGGAAAATCCGACCGTGTGTATGGGGCATTTGTGTCACATGACCTGTCGTTACATAGACACACCTTTTTGAAAGGCCCCAGAGGCGGCAACACCTAAGCAAGAGGCACCACTAACCAAACACTGCCATGAAGACCAAGGAACTCTCCAAACAAGTAAGGGACAATGTTGTTGAGAAGTACAAGTCAGGGTTAGATAATAAAAAAATACCCAAATCTTTGATGATCCCTAGGAGCACCATCAAATCTATCATAACCAAATGGAAAGAACATGGAACAACAGCAAACCTGCCAAGAGATGGGCGCACACCAAAACTCACAGACCGGGCAAGGAGGGCATTAATCAGAGAGGAAGCACAGAGACCTAAGGTGACCCTGGAGGAGCTGCAGAGTTCCACAGCAGAGACTGGAGTATCTGTACATAGGACGACAATAGGCCGTACGCTCCATAGAGTTGGGCTTTATGGCAGAGTGGCCAGAAGAAAGCCATTACTTTCAGCAAAAAACAAAATGTCATGTTTTGAGTTTAGGAAAAGACATGTGGGAGACTCCCGAAATGTATGGAGGAAGGTGCTCTGGTCTGATGAGACTAAAATTGAACTTTTTGGCCATCAAAGAAAACGCTATGTCTGGCGCAAACCCAACACATCACATCAACCAAAGAACACCACCCCCACTGTGAAACATGGTGGTGGCAGCATCATGCTGTGGGGATGTTTTTCAGCAGTCGGGACTGGGAAACTGGTCAGAGTTGAGGAAAAGATGGATGGTGCTAAATACAGGGATATTCTTGAGCAAAACCTGTAGCACTCTGTGTGTGATTTGAGGCTAGGACGGAGGTTCACCTTCCAGCAGGACAATGACCCCAAACACACTGCTAAAGCAACACTTGAGTGGTTTAAGGGGCAACATGTAAATGTGTTGGAATGGCCTAGTCAAAGCCCAGACCTCAATACAATAGAAATTCTGTAGTCAGGCTTAAAGATTGCTGTTCACAAACGCAAACCATCCAACTTGAAGGAGATGGAGCAGTTGGAGCAGATGGAGCAGTTTTGCAAGGAGGAGGAATGGACAAAAATCCCAGTGGTAAGATGTGGCAAGACTCATAGAGACTTATCCAAAGTGACTTGGAGCTGTGATAGCCGCAAAAGGTGGCTCTACAAAGTATTGACTTTAGGGGGGTGAACAGTTATGCACATTTACTTTTTCTGTTATTTTGTCCTATTTGTTGTTTGCTTCACAATAAAAAAAAAATCATTTTCAAAGTTGTGGGCGTGTTCTGTAAATTAAATGATGGCAATCCTCAAACAATCCATGTTAATTCCAGGTTGTGAGGCAACAAAACACAAAAAATGCCAAGGGGGGGTGAATACTTTTGCAAGGCACTGTACATGAGAACTCAACTCATGCAGTTTCTACTACCTTCAGAGCTCACACAAAAGGTGGGCAAAGAACAATGATGAGCTATTGCATGCCTTATTTGGCAATTTCTCATTAATTTCGCAAAGATGAATGCAATTAATTGGGATCCACCAGATGGAAGTGTTCCATAATTGGGCAAGAATGTAAAAACAGGGGTTAAGATTGGTTAGGTGTTGGTGCCAAGAGTGCCAGTCCCAACCGTCCAGTCCCCTCCCCAATGCATGTCGACACAGGGATCACAAGTCTTCCTGGGGGGGGATTGCAAACCCCTCTGAGGAAGACACGTGATCTCTGTGTCGACACGCGTTGGGGAGGGGACTGGACGGTGTAGGCAGTGACAGCCGCCATGGGCAAACGAACGGACATATATTTCTGGTAGGGATCTAGATAAGAATAAGATTTCTTCAGAATGAAGATTCAGCACTGCTCCTAGGAAAGTGTATGGGCAGCGGAGAACACTGAGTATTTCAGCACCACGGACAGCACTGTACTAACCATCATCCTATCTACACAGCATATCCCAGTCACTGCTAGTTTACCAGGAACCAGCAGTCAGTGCAAGCTCAGCTTGAAGCGCTTTAGGCTGCCTGTATGTGCTAGTACCCTGGTGCCCAACCTGCGGCCAGAGGGCCACATGGGGGCCTTTGGAATATGGGAGTAGTGGGAACAATGATGGGGGGAATAGCATTGATCTCTACCAGTCTCATGTAACATGTTCCCAGCTTCGTATTGTCTTCTCCAGCATCTCCCCGGCCAACAATGTATCCTGTCCTCACTCTCTGACCCTCATTTCCTCTATTAGGTCCGCAGTCTCTGACAGTCCTCTCAAGCATTACATATATACGGCCCTTTGATGATGTCAGGGGCCACAAACTGTATGTGGCCCCCTTTTTTTTCTCATAAGTTGACAACCACTGTGTTAGTGTCTTAAAACAGATTTCTTATCATCTGTAATTATGTATATACATAGGGCAGTCTGATTTAACCACTTGCCTACTGGGCACCTTCACCCCCCTTCCTGCCCAGGACAATTTTCAGCTTTGAGCGCTGTCACACTTTGAATTGCGCGGTCACACAACACTGTACCCATATGACATTTTTATCATTATTTTTTACACAAATAGAGCTTTCTTTTGGCGGGGGGAGGGGGGATGTTATTTAATTACAGCTGGGGTTTGAATTTTTTGCTAAACAAATGAAAAAAGACCAAAAATTATGGAAAAAATATATATTTTTCATAGTTTGTTATAGGATTTTGCAGACAGGTAATTTTTCTCCTCGACTAATGTGCGCTGATGAGGCTGCACTGATGGTCAATAGTGAGGTGGCACTGGTGTGCACTGGCGTCACTGATGAGGCTGCACTGATAGGCGTCACTGATGGCTACTGATAGGTGGCACTGATGGGCACTGGTAGGCGGCACTGATATGCACGGATAAGCAGCACTGATAGGTGACACTGATAAGGAGGCACTGATGGGCACTGATAGGTGCCACTGATAGGTGGCACTAATAGGCGGAACTGATGGGCACTAATAGGTGGCACTGATGGGCGCTGATAGGCAGCACTGATGGGCACTGGACGGCGGCACTGATGGGCACTGATAGGTGGCACTAATAGGCGGAACTCATGGGCACTGATAGGTGGCACTGATGGGCGCTGATAGGCAGCACTGATGGGCACTGGACGGCGGCACTGATGGGCACGGATAAGCAGCACTGATAGGTGACACTGATGAGGAGGCACTGATGGGCACTGATAGGTGGCACTGATGGGCACTGATAGGCAGCACTGATAGGTGGCACTAATAGGTGGAACTGATGGGCACTGATAGGTGCCACTGATGGGCACTGATAGGCAGCACTGATGGGCACTGGACGTGGCACTGATGGGCATGGATAAGCAGCACTATTAGGTGACACTGATGAGGAGGCACTGATGGGCACTGATTGGTAGCACTAATGGGCACAGATTGGCAGCACTGGTGGGCACTGATTGGCAGCATGGGTGGGCACTGATTGGAAGCAATGGTGGGCACTTATAGGCAGCACTGGTGGACACTGATTGGCAGCATGGGTGGGCACTGATTCCTGTCGTAAGGTAAGGAGGCCTCTGTCCGTACGTCTCCCACGGGGGGGGGGGGGTTGGGGGATCACCGCCTTCACGTCTGTCTCCCGCGGGGTGGAGTTGTGTTGTGGCTCCCCCCAAAATATTGCGCACCAGCCGCCACTGCTGCCCAGTGTTCTGTTTTAATGGAGTGGTTGGGACCTTTCCCTGATCTTTCCCCCGCAATCCACTTATGTCTTAAAGTGGTCCCGGGTCACCGTTGTGTACGGTAGTTAGTAAAACATTCTAGCTCTGACTTAGTCAACAGGGATATGAATTAGCGGTGGAAGGAAAACGGTTGGTCAGGGCTGTAAAAGCGGTGACAGCGCTGACCTCAAACATTAACATCCGCGGCAATTATTCTGATTTTTCAGCTCGGTGGAATAATTGCAGAAACGGCCTCCAGCAGAAGCAATCACGGGCAGACGATACAATGCGTTCACCTTGATCCCTGCGTTCTCTTCATTGATACAATAAATTCTTTTCTTCATAAGCAATAACTGCTTCTATAAAAGAGTCAACTTCAAACGGCCTCCAAATTAAAGCATTTGCGTCCTGATGCAGAACAAGCTCGTCGCCGGTGTTCCGACACGACCCCGTACACAAATAACGCTCAGACCCCGGAAACTGTGCCGCTGCCAGATGATTTGGAAAATGTGTAAATTGTTGCCCTATAAATGTCACTGGTCTTCAGAGGGAGTCAGCGGCACCATTAGTTTCATCTTCTGCATACTAGAATAAATGTATGTCATCTTATGTACTATGGAATAGATGTAAGCCATGCTAAGTACTATAGAATAGATGTACCGTATATACTTGAGTATAAGCCGAGTTTTTCAGCACATTTTTTTGTGCTGAAAGTGCCCCCCTCGGCTTATACTCGAGTCAAGCACTTTTCTGCAGCAAAAAAAAAAAATGTCCGACCCGACTTTGGGGCCACTTGGTGCTAGGAACCCCAAACCCAGTGGACCTAGCACTAGAACATATCCAAAGATGGGGTTCCTAGCACCAGGTGACCCCAAGATACGGGGGCCCCAAAGTCGGTTCGGAAAATGTCACCCAAACTTCAAACTTGGTAGTTAAGGGTTCCTAGATGCCCTCTAGCTGCAGCCAAAATTTGGGGTCTCTGGACCCAAAGGGTCCCGAAATGACATTGCTGCAGATGGACACAGTTGACCGACTTTGGGGCCCCCGTATCTCGGGGACACTTGGTGCTAGGAACCCCGAATTTGGTATTCAATCCCAGTGGCACTAGCACTACAACATATCCATATAGATGGGGTTCCTAGCACCAAGTGACCTTGAGACACAGGGCCCCAAAGTCGGTCAACTGTGTCCATCTGCAGCAATGTCATTTCGAGACCCTTTGGGTCCAGAGACCCCAAGTTTTGGCTACCAAGTTTAAAGTTTGGGGGACCTATGGCTGCAAATGGGCATAGTGAGGCTGCAAATGGGCACAGTGAGGCTGCAAATAGGCATTGTTGACCCTCTTTTCCACTAATGCCGCGTACACACGGTCGGAATTTCCAATGGAAACAGTCTTTTTCTGTCGGAATTTCCGACGGACTTTGGATTGAGAACCTGTTCTCAATTTTTCCGACGGAAAACCTTTCTATCGGATTTTCCGATCGTGTGTATGCAATTCCGACACGCAAAATTCCGACACATGCTCGGAAACAATTTGACACATGCTCGGAAGCATTAAACTTCCCTTTTATAGTGCTGTCGAACGTGTTTTATGCCGCTGTGTTACAGACCGTCGGAATTTGGTGTGATCGTGTGTAGGCAAGACAGTTTGAGCGAAATTCCGTCGGAATTGCGACGGGAAAACCATCAGAACTTTTTCCGACGAGAATTCCGACCGTGTGAATGCGGCATTACAGTAGCTGCGCATTTCTCACCCTAGGCTTACACTCGAGTCAATAAGTTTTCCCAGTTGTTTGTGGTAAAATTAGGTGCCTCGGCTTATATTCGGGTCGGCTTATACTCAAGTATATACGGTATATCATCTTATATACTGATGAATAGATATGTGCCATCCTATGTACTATAGTAAAGGGGTACGCCATCCTATGTACTATAGAAAAGGGGTACGCCATTCCTATGTACTACAGAAAAGGGGTACGCCATCCTATGTAATATAGAAAAGGGGTACCACGCCTGCCTAAAACTTTTGCACGGTACTGTATTATATACGATCTAAGGACGATCTCAAACTTTTTATCTAGAATGACTCAGGGATTGGACGGGACGCACATTTGGCCAGAATGAGGCGCAGCGAACATATGGCTGGAGGAAAAGCGTGGAGTGACAGTCACTGGAAATAAAAATAAAAGTTCATGTTTGTGTGCGGGAAGAAGCCGCGTCTGAAGATATAACCAATTACAAGATTAATTAAAAATAAATATCATCAAAAGACATTTTTCACCAATTAACATTAAAGCGAGGAACCCAGCCGAGCGGAAAGAGTTTTAATAGTTTTTCTGCCCGTCATTCTGTATAATGGCTGAGCTCGGCGTCTGTACAAGTCCTCAAAATGATCCGAGGCAGCACAGGTGCTAATACCCAGCTGGTTGGACTGTTACCAGCCTGGCACTTACCCCACCTATAGCGTGGGCAGCTCTTGTCTCCAGGCGATGGGCTGGTGGCCTCCCCTGCGTCTCCTCCTCTGCAAACACGGCGGCTTCCGCCGTGTGTCTCCTCCTAGGCAAATTGGAATGCTCCTCTTTTTGGCCAATTGGGAAACGGTTCACAGGACCCGCTTCCTGATTGGCCAGGAGCCAGTGCTGGCTGGTGATTTTTTGAGGAGAGGGGGCAACAAACAACACCGCCCCGCCCCGTTGGTCGGTAGCATCCCCTGCGTCTCCTCCTCGGCAATCACGCTGGCTTCCGCCATGTGTCTCCTCCCTCCTCCTCCTAGGCCAATTGGAATGCTCCTCTTTTTGGCCAATTGGGAAACAGTTCACAGGACCCGCTTCCTGATTGGCCAGGTGCCAGTGGCTGCTGGTGATTTTTTGAGGAGAGGGGGTAACAAACAGCACCCCCCCGTTGGTCGGTGGCATCCCCTGCGTCTCCTCCTCGGCAATTACGCTGGCTTCCGCCGTGTGTCTCCTCCCTCCTCCTCCTAGGCCAATTGGAATGCTCCTCTTTTTGGCCAATTGGGAAACGGTTCATAGGACCCGCTTCCTGATTGGCCAGGAGCCAGTGGCGGCTGGTGATTTTCTGAGGGGAGGGGGCAACAAACAACACCCCCCCATTGGTCAGTGGCATCCCCTGCGTCTCCTCCTCTGCAATCACGGTAGCTTTCGCCGTGTGTCTCCTCCCTCCTCCTCCTAGGCCAATTGGAATGCTCCTCTTTTTGGCCAATTGGGAAATGGTTCACAGGACCTGCTTCCTGATTGACCAGGAGCCAGTGGCGGCTGGTGATTTTTTGAGGAGAGGGGGTAACAAACAGCACCCCCCTGTTGGTCAGTGGCATCCCCTGCGTCTCCTCCTCTGCAAACAATGGGAAGCGCCTGCAAAACGCCTGAAAGGCGCCTGCAAAGCGCTTTTGGCAGCTGCGCTTTGTGGGTGCTTTTAACCCTTTATTTGGCCACTAGCAGGGGTTAAAAACGTCCCACTAGCGCTCGAAAAACACGGGAGCTGGCAGTGTGAAAGGGCTCTTAAAGCAGGCTTCTTTCAAGTGCTTTACAGGCACTTATTTTAATGCTAAAGCGCATGAAAAACGCCTGAAAAACGCCCCAGTGTGAAAGGGGTCTAAGAGCTGGGACCACAGTCTCAAAGAAAACCATTAGTAATACATTACGCCGTCATGGATTAAAATACTGCAGTGCAGGCAAGGCCCCCCTGCTCAAACCAGCGCATGTCCAGGCCCGTCTGAAGTTTGCCAATGACCATCTGGATGATCCAGAGGATGAATAGGAGGAGGTCATGTGGTCTGATGAGACAAAAAAAGAGCTTTTTGGTCTAAACTCCACTCGCCGTGTTTGGAGGAAGAAGAAGGATGAGTAAAACCCCAAGAACACCATCGTAACCGTGAAGCATGGAGGTGGAAACATAATTCTTTGGGGCTGCTTTTCTGCAAAGGGGACATGACGACTGCACCGTATTTAGGGGAGGATGGATGGGGCCATGTATAGCAAGATCTTGGCCAACAAACTCCTTCCCTCAGTAAGAACATTGAAGATGGGTCGTGGCTGGGTCTTCCAGCATGACAACGATCAGAAACACACAGCCAGTGCAACTAAGGAGTGGCTCCGTAAGAAGCATCTCAAGGTCCTGGAGTGGCCTTGCCAGTCTCCAGACCTGAACCCAATAGAAAATCTTTGGAGGGATCTGAAAGTCTGTATTGCCCAGAGACAGCCCCGAAAACCTAAAGGATCTGGAGAAGGTCTGTATGGAGTAGTGGGCCAAAATCCCTGCTGCAATGTGTGCAAACCTGATCAAGAACTACAGGAAACGTATGATCTCTGTAATTGCAAACAAAGATTTCTGTACCAAATATTAAGTTCTGCTTTTCTGATGTATCAAATACTTATGTCATGCAACAAAATGCAAATTAATTACTTAAAAATCATACAATGTGATTTTCTGGATTTTTGTTTTAGATTCTGTCTCTCACAGTTGAAGAGTACCTATGACAAAAATTACAGACCTCTACATGTTTTGTCCGGAGGACACTGCTGATCACAGATTGAGGTAAAGAGCCAATCAGCGTCTCTTTACCATGTGATCAGCTGTGTCCAATCACAACTGATCATGGATGTAAATAGAAGCCGGTTATCGGCACCCCTTTCCTCATGCTAACAGCATGAGGAGAAGAGAGTCGATAACCATCTTCTCTAAAAGGGACATCTACACTGATAATCAGGGCACCGAGTGTCCTGATTATCATGGGAAGTCCCAACAGTGCCCATCAGTGCTGCCTATCTGTGCCCACCAGTGCTTTCAATCTGGGCCCACCAGTGCTTCCAATCTGTGCCCACCAGTGCTTCCAATCTGTGCCCACCAGGTCTGCCAATCTGTGCCCACCAGTGCTTCCAATCTGTGCCCACCAGGTCTGCCAATCTGTGCCCACCAGTGCTTCCAATCTGTGCCCACCAGTGCTTCAAATCTGTGCCCACCAGTGCTTCCACTCTGTGCCCACCAGTGCTGCCAATCTGTGCCCACCAGTGCTGCCAATCTGTGCCCACCAGTGCTGCCAATAAGTGTCCATCAGTGCTGCCAATCAGTGCCCATTAGTGCCTCCTCATCCGTGTTACCTAACAGGGAACTCTTAAGGCGTCAGCATACCAAAACATTTTGGACAATTTCATGTCCCCAACTTTGTAGGAACAATTTGGGGACGGCCAGTGCCGCCTACCAATGCACATCAGTGCCGCTTATCAGTGGCCATCAGTGCCTCCTATCTGTGTCCATCAGTGCCGCCTATTAGTGCCCATCAGTGCTGCCTATTAGTGCAGCCTCATCAGTGCCACCTCATCAGTGTCCATCAGTGCAGCCTACCAATGCCCATCAGTGCCACCTCATCAGTGTCCATCAGTGCAGCCTATCAGCGCCCATCAGTGCCCTTTAGTGAAGGAGAAAAATTACCTGTTTGCAACATTTTATAACAAACTATTCAAAAAAAAAAAAAAAATTCAAAACTTTGGGTTATAATTTGTTTATGTAGCAAAAAATAAAAAAGCCAGTATTGATTAAATACCCCCAAAAGAAAGCTCAATTTGTGTGAAAAAAATTATAAAAATGTCATATGGGTAAAATTTTGCATGACCGCGCAATTGTCTTTCAAAGTGCGACAGTGCTGAAATCTGAATATTGGCCTGAGCAGGAAGGGGGTAAAAATGCCTGGTAGGCAAGCGGTTAAGATACAAATCATTGAAAAAGATATTTACAAAGGAACTAAATTCTTTATTTATTTTTTTACTTTACTTATTTTTTAAAGCCAAAGTAAAACAATAAATATATTTAAAATAAACAAACAAAATGAAAAGAAACTTAAAATATTAATGAACAGAATACTATAGAGAATGAAATCTGGAATCACAGTAAATATATATATATATATATATATATTTTAAATCCCTCTAAATAATAATATTTAATATTTAAAATGTAAGTGAATAGCAAAATAGTACAGAAACATACCCCGGGTGGCCCCAGCAGATATATTCAAAGGCAATAAAAGTCACAGATATAGAAGGAATATACATTTTTATGATCTTAATGCCATGTCCCCAACGTAGGGGGTGACAAAAAGTCTCAATAGCCTCAATATCTATAACTGAAATAAACAAGCCTTATAGACTTCGCACATACTATGACAACCCTTGGGGAATTCTAAAAATGAATATTTCCTACTTTATACGTGACTTTTATTTCTTTACAATATTTCCGCTTGGGGCCCCCCGGGGTATGCTTGTGTGCTATTTTCCTATTCACTGAAATTTTACAAAGGTTTATTAAAAGTGACTTTTTAAATATTTACCGTGTTTGCAGATCTCACTCTCTATAGTATTCGATTTATGACTGCTTTTGGGTTTCACAGTCCCATCGTGATTCAGAGAGGTTCCGTGGCATAGAAATATACCTATTCTTATTTTTTCCTTTAAAAAATAATAATAGTTTTAAAAAATAGAAATAAATCAAAAGCAGGAGACAAAAAATAAATTAACCCTTTTGCGCCGACACCTCCCGGCCCTTCAAGAGGTTTCATATGGCAGGAGGCAGGGGGGAGTTTATGCTCATGTGACCGCCGTGGTTGGCTGTGAGAGCAATCACGTTATTCCGATTAGCCACTGGTAACTGCGGAAGTGTGCCGGGCGTGGTAGGCACAGCTGTGTCGGCTAATTGGTAAGCAAATATGTGGCCCAACCACCGAGAGGCTGCCTAATGTCGGCGTCTAGGGGTTAATAGCTAAGAGGAGAAGGGGCGGGGGGGGTATTTAGGGCTGACAGGGGTTTAAAAAAAGGATAAATAGGAACAAATTGTATTTAACCACTTAAGGACCGAGCCTCTTTTTTAGATGGGTTGTTTATAAGTTTAAAAACAGTTTTTCTTTTTTTAAAGTGGGGTTGCCACCAAAAAAATAAATGTGGCTTTAAAAACATTAAAAAAAAAAAAAAATAATAATTGGAAAAAAAAAATGTTTTTACTCACCTCTAAATGCCTGTTGCTAGGGGGTCCCTCGTAGTCTGCCACCTTCATTGCCCGGACTAAACGTCACTTCCCCTAGGCGCCGCACAGTCATCTGGGACCTGTCATGTGTCCCAGATGAGTGAGCGTCGAATCACGGCGCACGGCGCCGCTCACGCATGCGCAGTGGGTGCCCGGCTGTGAAGCCACATTAAGAATGCCGGCGCCGCGAGCGGAGCGGGGAACGAGGGGGGTCTCGTTCCCCCGCATCGCTGGACCCCGGGACAGGTAAGTGTCCGATTATTAAAAGTCAGCAGCTGCAGTATTTGTAGCTGCTGACTTTTAATTATTTTTTTTTTGTGGGCACTCCACTTTAATATTGTGAAAGATTATGTTACGCCGAGTAAATTGATACCCAACATGTCACACTTCAAAATTGCCCCCGCTCGTGGAATTGCGACAAACTTTTACCCTTAAAAATCTCCATAGGCGACGTTTAAAAAATTCTACAGGTTACATGTTTTGAGTTACAGAGGAGGTCTAGGGCTAGAATTATTGCTCTCGCTCTACCGATCACGGCGATACCTCATATGTTTGGTTTGAACACCTTCTGCACGCGAGCTCTGGCGGGACGGGGTACGTTTACATTTTTTTTTTCTTATTTATTTTACCTTTCTTTTTTTATTGTTACAAAAAGGTGTCGGTATTGTTTAAAAGGTGTCACTTTTGTTCATATTACAAGGAATGTAAACATCTCTTGTAATAGAAAAAAAACATGCACGTGCAATTATAAAGCGTGACATGTTGGGTATCTATTTACTCGGCGTAACATCATCTTTCACATTATACAAAAAAATTGGGATAACTATACTGTTTTGTTTTTTTTTAATTCATGAAAGTGTCCCTTTTCCCAAAAAATTGCATTTAAAACACTGCTGCACAAATACCGTGTGACATAAAATATTGCAACCACCGCCATTTTATTCTCTAGATTCTCTGATAAAAAAATATATATATATATATATATATATATATATATATATATATATATATAAATGTTTGGGGGTTCTAAGTAATTTTCTAGCAAACAATAGGGATTTTAACTTGTAAACACCAAATGTCAGAAATAGGCTTAGTCATGAAAGGGTAATCTAGGCTTACCTGTAGGTAAAAGTGGTCTGTAAGGGTTTACAACCACTATAAACTGGCATCTTATGTAGATGGAAGCTCATCCCTTTGATCTGAAAATGAATGAAACAGAGTAAATACAAAGTAACAACAATGTTACTTTGTATCTCTGAATTATGAGTCAGTGTTTATAAACATTGATCTCATCTCAAGGTCATTTTTTAATATTGGCTGCTGGAGCCAGTTGGAACTCCCGGTGATGTAGGTCAGGGGTCTCCAAACTTTCTAAACAAAGGGCCGGTTTAATGTCCTTCAGATTTTAGAGGGCCAGACTGTGGCCATTGGGAGTGGAAAAGGTCCCGACATCATTGAGAGAAAAATAATGCTCCGTTGTTTGTCTCAGTGGGAGTAATTGTGCCCCATCATTTGTATCACTAGACTAAACCTCACATTCGGCCACATCAGCCAAAGCGAACCGTATCTGTGCTCTTACTAGCGTCCCTCGGCGAGTCTGCCAAGGTCTTAGCCGCCGCCGTGTCCCCAGACGTCCCTCCAGACACCGGCGCAGGAAACGAAACAGCCTGAGTCTGGGCCACCGCCCGGCTGGCTCCCAATAGAACCAAAACCCACACCGACACCGGCATTGAGCCGGAACCTGAGCCCGCATCAAACCGCTGTACTAACGAATGCAGCTCGGCCACAAGATCATGGCCAGCAGAATCGCCCAGCACGATGGACCCAGAGCCCATGGGCCGTGGGAATGGGAGGGGGAAGGGGCCCTGCCCACTGTAGCCGTAAGGGTACCCGTAGTAACCCCAGGGACCTGACCCACCCTAACCCCCGACTAGGGATGAGCCGAACACCCCCCCGTTCGGCTCGCACCAGAACCCAGCGAACGGACCTAAAGTCCGTGCAAGCTTTAGAACCCTATTAGTTATAATGGATGCGAACGTTCGAAATTAAAAGTGCTAATTTTAAAGGCTAATATGCATGTTAATGTCATAAAAAGTGTTTGGGGACCTGGGTCCTGCCCCAGGGGACATGTATCAATGCAAATTTTTTTTTTAAAAACAGCCGTTTTTTCAGGAGCAGTGATTTTAATAATGCTTAAATTGAAACAATAAAAGTGTAATATTCCTTTAAATTTCAGACCTGGGGGGTGTCTATAGTATGCCTGTAAAGGGGCGCATGTTTCCCGTGTTTAGAACTGTCTCTGCGCAAAGTGTCATTTTTGAAAGTAAAAAAGCTATTTAAAATCACTCGCGGCTAATGTTAATTCACGGCTCCCATAACACAGAGAACAGTCATTCATTGAAACTCATTCATAAAAAAAAGTCATTGATAAAAAATAAAAAAAAAAAAAAAAAAAAAGCGTAGGGGTCCCCCCAAATTCAATAACCAGGCCCTTCAGGTCTGGGATGGATATTAAGGCAAACCCCAGCCAAAAAAAAAAATGGCGTAGGGTCCCCCTCAAAATCCATACCAGACCCTTGAGGTCTGGTATGGATTTTAAGGGGAACCCTAGCCAAAAAAAATGGCGTGGGGTCCCCCTCAAAATCCATACCAGACCCTTATCCGAGCACGCAACCTGGCAGGCCGCAGGAAAAGAGGGGGGGACGAGAGCGGCCCCCCCTCTTGCCTGAACCGTACCAGGCCAGATGCCCTCAACATTGGGAGGATGCTTTGGGGGTCTAAGACCCCTAAAGCACCTTGTCCCCATGTTGATGAGGACAAGGGCCTCTTCCCCACAACCGTGCCCGGTGGTTGTGGGGGTCTGCGGGTGGGGGGCTTATCGGAATCTGGAAGCCCCCTTTAACAAGGGGACCCCCAGATCCCGCCCCCCCCCCTGTGTGAAATGGTAAGGGGGTACAAAAGTACCCCTACCATTTCACCAAAAAAGTGGCAAAAATGGTAAAAATGACAGGAGACAGTCTTTGACAATTCCTTTATTGAATCTTCTTTCTTCTTTCTTCATCCTTCGGTTTCTTCATCTTCTCCTTCCTTCATCTTCTTCCATCTTCTTCTTCCATTTTCTTCTTCCTCCGATCCGCTTCTTCTTGCACTGGTCTTCTCGTCCTTCTCGTCCGGCATCTTCTTCCGTCGGCGTCGGCGTCGGTGTCTTCTTGGGCCGCTCCGCGCAATGGGAGGCTCCCGCTGTGTGAGGCTCCGCTCCGTCTGACAGGTCTTTTAAAACGGAGGGCACCTGGTGACCCCGCCCCCCTCTGACGTCATGGGGAAAGCCATCATGGAATTCCCCATGACGTCCCTGTGCGTCAGAGGGGGCGGGGTCACCAGGTGCCCTCCATTATAAAAGACCTGTCAGACGGAGCGGAGCCTCACACAGCGGGAGCCTCCCATTGCGCGGAGCGGCCCAAGAAGAGACAGAGACACCGACGCCGACGCCGACGCCGACGGAAGAAGATGCCGGACGAGAAGGACGAGAAGACCAGCGCAAGAAGAAGCGGATCGGAGGAAGAAGAAAATGGAAGAAGAAGATGGAAGAAGATGAAGGAAGGAGAAGATGAAGAAACCGAAGGATGAAGAAAGAAGAAAGAAGATTTTAATAAAGGAATTGTCAAAGACCGTCTCCTGTCATTTTTACAATTTTTGCCACTTTTTTGGTGAAATGGTAGGGGTACTTTTGTACCCCCTTACCATTTCACACAGGGGGGGCCGGGTTCTGGGGGTCCCCTTGTTAAAGGGGGCTTCCAGATTCCGATAAGCCCCCCGCCCGCAGACCCCCACAACCACCGGGCACGGTTGTGGGGAAGAGGCCCTTGTCCTCATCAACATGGGGACAAGGTGCTTTAGGGGTCTTAGACCCCCAAAGCATCCTCCCAATGTTGAGGGCATGTGGCCTGGTACGGTTCAGGTGAGAGGGGGGGCCGCTCTCGTCCCCCCCTCTTTTCCTGCGGCCTGCCAGGTTGCGTGCTCGGATAAGGGTCTGGTATGGATTTTGAGGGGGACCCCACCCCATTTTTTTTGGCTAGGGTTCCCCTTAAAATCCATACCAGACCTCAAGGGTCTGGTATGGATTTTGAGGGGGACCCTACGCCATTTTTTTTTTGGCTGGGGTTCCCCTTAATATCCATCCCAGACCTGAAGGGCCTGGTTATTGAATTTGGGGGGACCCCTACGCTTTTTTTTTGTTTTTTATTAATGAATGACAGTTCTGTGTTACAGGAGCCATCAATTCATTAGCCGCGAGTGATTTTAAATAGCTTTTTTCCTGCAAAAATTACACTTTTTTGCAGGGAAAGTTCTAAGCACAGGAAACCTGCCCCCTTCACAGGCCACCTATAGACACCCCCCAGATGTGATACTGCAATGCTGTTCTAACAGCATGCACACACATATCCCCAGAAATAAAGCACATATTGTCAGCAGCACACTAACACGCTGACACGCTGACACTGACTGAAACATAATATGCGAGGCCGCCGGCGCGGCGGCCTCTTATACCGTGGGGCGTGTACTAAAGCCCCTGAGCTATAATTGGCTACAGGCATCCTGCCTGTAGCCAATTATGGCTCTCCTCGCTGCCGGCGCTGTGATTGGCCAAGCATGCGGGGTCACAGTGCATGCTTGGCCAATCATCAGCCAGCATTGCACTGCGCGGGCTGCAATGCATTTCGGGGCCGCTCGCATCACACGAATTTGATGCGAGCGGCCCCAATAGTTCTTGGCTCGCCGAGCGAGCGAACACCCGGTGCTCGATTCAAACATGGGTTCGAATCGAACACCGGGCTCATCCTTACCCCCGACATAGTAGACAAAGGAAGCTGTAAAGAACATATGGAATTAGACATGGACTTACCAGGCTGACCAGGACAAGAGCCCACAGCCACAGATCTGGAATCCCCCATCACCGATCACAGCGGAATGCCCCCCACTTCAGAGCCAGAAAGCTTGGATCGCGAGGAATCCAGGGGATCGTCTGGTGGCCGAGGGTCTAGCATGACCGCAGAAGTCCCAGGCTGTCCGCTGTCCCTCCTGTGCCTCCGCCCACAAGATTTGCGTGCCTGGCTGTCGCAGCGAGGCTCCTCTTCACCCCTTTGCTGGTGTGAGGGGCCCTGCTGTGTAGGGGGTCACCGGCCACTCTGCCTGACTGGCCAGCGCCCGCATGATGGCTCCTCCCACGCTGGGCCACCACTCCCGCAGCGGGATCCACCTGGGAGGTGGCCGTATCCCTCCAAGATCTCCTTTATGCAGTGACCGGGGAAAACGCTGGGCTCAGCCCCATCCCGTGGTGCTCCGCCCACAACAGGGATTTCTCCCAGCGCTTGCACCGGCGCTAGCCAGAGGAGGCTTAGCCAGCTGGACTGGAGGGTCTATGGCTGGGCTCCCTGACTGGCTCTGCACAGGAGAGGGGTGTGAAGGGCTGAAGCAGCCAGAGCCAAGGAGGAGACTCCCTGCATGGCAGGTACTTGAGATTGTAGCCAGTCCTTCACCATAGATTCTGCCATGGAGCGGAGCTGCTCCTGCAGAGTCCTTAGACCCGACATGTCAGTGAAATCTTCTCCTCCTCGTGTCTGACCTCCCCCCGGATATCCGTCTCCTGCATTGGCCAATCACAGCGCCCTCTGCTGAGAGAGCCATAATTGGCCAATCATGGCTCAGGTGGTCTAAGTCGACACCCCACACTATATAAGGCTGATCACACGGCGACCCTGTGTAGTGTTGTTGGTGTTGACGGACAGATAGCTTGAGTTATATTAGGCATGCAGGTTATTCAGTTAGTGGCAGTGTATTTAATATATATAGTCAGTTTAGTATTTATATATACATATACTCTGCGTTTAGCATAGACTATATACTCAGTGTTTACTCTATATTCAGTCAGTGCAGGCAGTGTATTAATATATATATTTACTCTTCATTCAGTGTAGCCTATATCTACAGTGCATTCTGTGTCCAAATTTAGAATTTCCGAATTTTAGAATTTAAAATTTAGAATTTCCGAATTTTCGAATTTTTGAATTTCGAATTTAAAAATTTTAAAATGTCCGAATTTTCAAATTTTTCAATTCCGAATTTCCAAAATTTGGAAATTCAAAATTTGGAAATTCAAAAAGTTAGAAATTCAAAAATTCTAAAATCTGAAAAAGAAAATCAGTAAAATCAGAAATAATAACTAACTAATAATAACTAATTAATAAATTATAGATATTGGAATTTCCTTTCAAATTTGGCTGTTTGTGAACGTAACAAATACAAATTTATCTGAAGTTACGAATTATACAAAATAACGAATGCTGCATCTAAACAAATAGAATGGATGAAATTAATAATAAATAATAATGATGAAAAGGTTTTATTATTATTATTGTTATTTATTATTATTAGATCGTTACGTTCCATTCGTTTAGATACGGCATTCATTATTACAGATAATTCGTAACTTCAGATAAATTCGTACTAACACGTTCACTAACAGCCAAATTTGAAAGGAAATTCCAATACCTATAATTTAATAGTTATTAGTTATTTATTATTTTAGATTTTCGGGTTTTTGAATTTTCAGATTTTCGTTCTTTTGAATTTTCTGATTTTCATCCTTATTTTCGGATTTTCAAATTTCCGAAATTTCAAATTTTTGAATTTCCTCATTTAGAATTTTCGAATTACCAAAAATTCTAATTTCCGAACTTCCGAAATTTTCCAATTTCCGAAATTGCCAATTTCTGAAATTTCGATTTTCCAAAATTTTGAATTTCTGAAATTCAAAATTTTCCAATTACAGAATTCCAAATTTCCGTATTTGCGAATTTACGAAATTTCAGAAATTCGAAGATTCGGAAATTGAAAATTACGGAAATTCGGAAATTTCAGAATTAAATAATTTGTCAAAATTTGTTAAAAAATGAATTCGGAACTAAACAAATTGCACATGTCTGAATGAATGGATGACTTGTATAGCGCTACCTATGCGAACTGAATCGCCTCAGGGTGCTTTTTGCCACTGGTGTCCATCTGTGGTATAGCGCGGTCCTTGCCCTGTGGGGTCCCGACATGTCTAGTTGCTAATAAAGTGCAGGCGGTGTACACAGTATCTAATACAGTGTGTACACTTTCTAATACACTTCAGGCGGTGTACACAGTACACAATACAGTGCAGTGTGGTGTTGCAAAACAAAATATACATCATGTCCGGAAGGCCACCAAGGAGAGGAAGACGCTCACAGTCCACTAAAAGAGGTCAAGCAGGCTCTGTGTCTACAGTCAACAGTGCTGGTCGTGGACATGGTGCATCCTCTGCAGGTGGCCGTGGACCACGCTTGTCCTTTTTTGCTGCTGCTGGCCCCTTAAATCAGGATTCCCAATGCACACCTTAAATCAGAGCTCCCCTTTACATTTGAGTCCACAGAGCTCCCTCTTACAATGAAATTATGCAGACTCTGATGTAAGTGGGGCTCTGCAGACTGCAAGTTTATATGGAAAGGGGAACTCTGCAAGCCTGCTGCAGAACATGTGAAGAGGTCCCACTGCGGAACCATAATGAAGGTGCCCTGCGATTGGAGTAAAGACCTCAGAGATCAGTGGGAAGGGCCCCAGGATCGGAGGGAAGGACCTTGGTACCAGAGGTCAGGGGGGGCCCTTTATGGTTTCTTGCACTGGGGCCCTGAAGGTTGTAGTTACACCTCTGAGCTTCGAGATGTGGTGGAACGGGAGATTTGCATCATGGACGTGCAGCCGACAAATCTGCAGCAACTGTGTGATGCTGTCATGTCACTATGGACCAAAATCTCTGAGGAATGTTTCCAACACCTTGTATATATGCCACCAAGAATTAAGGCAGTTCTGTAGGCAAAAGGAGGGTCCAACCTGGTACTAGCAAGGTGGTTGGTGAGTGTATATCCATTATATTCCTGAGGAATCAGAGGTATCATGAGGATCAGATGTAACCATTTGGGTCTCCTCACTGAATACTAGGATATTGTTTGCATGTCTATCTGATTCTGTAATCCATAGATTCTGGTAAGAGTCCATAGAGTCTGGTAAGAGTCCATAGATCCTGGTAAGAGTCCATAGAGTCTGGTGAGAGTCCATAGAGTCTGGTAAGAATCCATAGAGTCTGGTAAGAATCCATAGAGTCTGGTAAGAGTCCATAGAGTCTGGTAAGAGTCCATAGAATCTGGTAAGAGTCCATAGAGTCTGGTAAGAATCCATAGAGTCTGGTAAGAGTCCATAGAGTCTGGTAAGAGTCCATAGAGTCTGGTAAGAGTCCATAGAGTCTGGTAAGAGACCATAGAGTCTTGTAAGAGACCATAGAGTCTGGTAAGAGACCATAGATTCTGGTAAGAGACCATAGATTCTGGTAAGAATCCATAGAGTCTGGTAAGAGACCATAGATTCTGGTAAGAGTCCATCCAACTTCTGGTGATGGCCCACGTGGTGGATGTCACTTTTGATTGGGACTGTTTTCATCTATGCACATTTTAAACTGACTTATAACCACCATAAGTTTTTCACTCTTTTAATGTGGTTTGCATTATTATTAGTGTGGCAGAATTGTGTTTATTTTGCCCAAAAGCAAAACCAAGAAACATCCTCATGGATTTCTGTATACCAAGAGCCTGGACTTTGACTCCAGGAGTATAACCACGACAATGCCTTGAAGAGTTTTTCCATACTTTGGAATCCACCAACAGCCCCAAAGATTCAAGCCTCCAAGAGGGATCTGTCTTCCTTTATATCCTTATATGACTTAATAATTAAAATGTAAGTGTAGTCTTTCTCAGTGTAATTGTATTACTTGAAACCCTCAGAGTATAAGCCAGCGTCCCCTTTAAACCATTCTTTGGGATCTTAATCTTCGTAAATCGAACCTCACAGCTTCAGGTAAAAAAAATGAAAATTGATTTTTATCCTCAAAAGTCCCTGAATGACCCAACCTGTTTATCCAAGAACATGCTATTTTCTTGTTGATGAACGGATGTTTTTTTTTGCTCCGCTGGGTTTCCCGAATTTTGTTAATCAAACTGGCAAGCAACCCGCAGACTCCATGTGTCGCTCGGCGTGGAAGCTTTGATGAAAAAGCCATTTACTGTTTTGATCGCACACCTACTTAAATGCCACTTGTGTTCTAACCCTGCTGATCCCTCATGGACGTCACCTTCTGCCTCCTACATGACGCTAAAAATATCCTCCATCTTAACTCTTTGCTGCTGGGAACTGGCTTCCTGGTGGGAGGAAAGGTTTAAGCGCACTCCATGAGGTACGATTAAAAGTCGCTCGTCATACATCAGAGAAGCAGACCATCAAACACTCTCAAGTTTCTATTTTTGGCCAGTCACAATTTCAGGACATGAAATGACTCCCGCCAAGAGAAATAAATGTATTTGTGAGATTGTTGCCAAAGTTTCCAAGATCATTATGTATTTTCTCCCTATTGTTAACTGCGATAGCAGAAATAGAAATGGGACAATAATTACTTGGACACTGCAGAAAACAAGGTGGCTCTGGCTATATATACATCACTAAAGGATTGTGGAAGCCTGATCACTACATCTACTGTACCTATATAACCAAAAGTATTGTACATGGACACCCAGTGGCGTTTCTATGGGGATGCGGACCTGGGTGACTCCCACCAGAGGGGTGACACACCATCAAGTAGGAAGTGATATCCGACCACGATGGTGTCACCCCTACCTGTCAAAAAAATGGTGGGGGAATATTGCGCCAAACTTACAGAAGGGGAAGAGCCGCTAGCACAACAATTAGACATAAATTGTGAAGAACACGGTATACAAAAGTGCAGCGCTGAGGTAGATAATCAAATGTCCCTGATTTTCACATGAGGTCCCACTGGAGTAAGACAGCCTGTGGGAACTGCTGTGAGCCAGGAGTATAATAATTAACCTTACGGGTGAGTAGTGCCAGCAAGATTACTCCGCTGGTATATACAAAAAAATCAAGTGATTGAAAATTTCATTGAATAGTGAAGGTGTAAATAAAACCGCAGTACTAAGGGTGACGAGGGTATTAAAATCTCGATCTAGTATGAACAGGGTGCGCAATCACCCATCAGTCGGGGGAGGGACCCCTATTCGAATCTCCGTCAGGGGTCACGGTTTTATATCGCATCAGCTAATGGTGTATAAACAGCAAGATATTTCTAGGGGATGCGATAGAGTTGTAACAGGTAGAAAATAGTGTGGTGCTGACACTTTAAGCAAACATCACATGTACTTCCATACTTAAATGCATACACTGCTAATCTATAACCAACTTGGTTGAACCAAATGTGTAATGTGTATCTGGTCTAACCATACATCCAGGTCAATAAATCAGAAGAAGCAAGAACACAAAACTTGGGGGGTAGCCCCTTCAGCTGACATGGGTAGTGACCCCCTTCAGTCCATGCCTACAACAACCAAGTAAAAGGCAATATGCAAGGAGTCCTGATTTGTGGGGGCACAATAACGCAAAAGTTCAGTCTGCAGTATCTTCGCTAAATATGGTATATCACTGGAGATATTCAAAGTGTGCAGTTGGTTCAACAGGCTTTAAATCTAAACGGTAAACGGTAAAGATGGGTACTCTTACCAGAGTTGGTGGACTCACCCCTCTCGGAGTGAGTCAGCAGGGCTTGTATCCGGTACACCGGACGGATAACGGATATGTTGCGGTATACTGTGTCCCACTGGGCTGTTCCTCCAGGTGTAAATGCAGTCGCTTACCTGCGATTTGGTGGAAGTGCCCGGTTTACAGGGTAGGCAATGGTAAAACTTCCAAGGGGGATCCTTATCCACAGCAACTCAAGTAGAGAGAAAAACAGAGAGAAAGAGGCGACTCCTCATAGTGTAAAACCAATTTCCCAATTGGCATTTATTGGATAAAAAGTTTAAAAAACATTTGCGCAAAAAAGTTTAAAAAGTGGCTTTGGTAGACATCCAACCCTACATGTTTCGCCTGCTGAAGGCTTCAACTGGGGTATATGTCTACCAGCCACCATGTCTACTATATATATACCTTAGTATTAAAGTAACAAATGACATACAGCTGGTTCATGGCTCCCGGGTCCTCACTTCCGGCATCGCTAGCGTGCGTTCCACGCTCAGGCTTGATCTAAAGCCGGGGTGATGTCATCAAAAGGCATCGAGGAGCCAAGCCTCGTTTTCAGATTTCTGTATGGCCTATCAGCAGCAGCTTACGTTATTCTGCCTATGGTCTGTGGTAAATGTAGAGAGGAGTGGCTAACAGTACTGCGCCAATCCATGGGTCAAACGTCATAAAGGAAAAGGGGATTGCTAACCTATGGGCGTTGCTGGGATTAGGGCACCAATCCTATCGCACATTAGAGTGCGCGTGCGCACCAGCACGCAAATCAGGAGGGGCCGGAAGATCTATACACATAGACTCGGCAGTGTGCTCGGTCGCGCATGCGCGAGTAAACGAACATGGTGTTCATAGGAAATCGTAAGTAACCTAGGGGAGGGATAGACACGCCCCATATGGGAAGTATCTGTCAGTTGGAATGGCCTATTGCGCTTGCGCGCTGCCACCGTCAGAGGAGTCCGCAGATTTTAAAATATACTATAGGAAAGAGAGGGTGTCCTGTCATGGACTGACACATCGGCTAGGTTCACCGTCTCTTTATCACAGTAATTGCATATCAATAGGGGCATGTATAATAGCATCTATAGCTAAAAAGATTTGCGATTTGGACCAACATAGTTCTCATAGGAGAATAAACAGAATGCAATTAGACCCTCACTAATGCTGCTTATGATACCAGTCGGCAGAATGATATATGTCGACTCGTACAAATATGAGAGGGGTTGTGGATATATACAAGTTCAACGTCAGGTCAAGATAATGGCTGGGGAAGAAAAGAGATATATACAGGCTAGAGTTTGAGGGCTCAGAGCCATGTGGGAAGTGGCCGGCTATGGAGACATGGTATATGGGGGGCACCAGACACCAAAATTCTTGAGAGGTTCTGATGTCCATTTACAGGAAATGAGGAACCAGGGGCCAGTACAATTTATGACATATTTTCATATTTCTCTTGAAGGCATGTTTAATAACCACAGTCATACTAAATTCCTTCTGGTATGATAGACAATATAGATGGAACATTTTCAACATGTTAATGGGTTCAAACTCTCATCGTAACGTCATATGGTTATTATAGAACATAATTATCTGTAAAGTATTCAAATCAGGATTTGTTTATGAAAGCGTTGATGTCCCATTCTATATTCAGGCCATAAGGCGAATAACTCTTCAGGGAGTATATCCAAAAGGTCTCTAATTTGGACACACCCCTAATGTTTGACTCGCCCCTCCAGTTGGGGACAAATCTGTCGATAACCTGAAACTTTGTCCCTATCGGATTCCTGTTGTGATATATCCGATAATGTTTGGGGACACTGTGGTCAGTACGGCCTTTTCTGATGCCTGCGATATGTTCATTGCACCTTACGGCAAACGTGCGAATAGTTCTACCCACATATTGCTTGCCGCAAGGGCACGTGATGAGATATACCACATATCGAGTTTGGCATGTCAGGAAATGTTTCATTTTAAATTCTTGTCCAGTGGCACTCGATGTAAACGTTTCGGTTTTTTTTCCTTCCATAGACATTGTGTAAACACACATTACATCTACGGCAGGGAAAAAAACCCTTCATGTCCTGAAAAAAAGTGGGGATCATGGGGGGGTCAGATACACTGGGGGCTATCCGGCCTCCCAAGGAGGGGGCCCCTCTGTAGATCACCCCTGCTTTCTCTGGGAGGAGGGGACCTAGGATCCTATCATTTTTAAGGACTCTCCAGTGTTTGGAGATAATCTCCTTAATCTGTCTGTGTTGGATGGAGAATGAGGTCAGAAGTGACCAATTATGCTGTGATTCTTGTGTTTTTTTAGGGCCGTCTTTGATAAGTTCTTCTCTATTGAGTGAAGCTACCATCTCAATATCCCTGTCTATACCCTGTAAATCATATCCTTTATCCAGGAATCTATTTTTTATGGTCTCAGCTTGTGAGAAGAAGTCTGGTAAATTAGAACAGTTTCTCCTGATTCTGGTAAGTTGGCTCCGAGGTATGGATTTAAGCCAAGACGAGTGGTGGCAACTATCTATTGGGATATACCCATTGCGATCTGTCGCTTTGAAAAATGTTTTAGTAATCAAATGACCATTCTGAACCGATATTTCCAGGTCTAGGAAGTGGATTGTTGAAGTGCTAACTTCGTGGGTGAGTTTGATACCTCGCTGGTTGTCGTTCAGGTTGAGCATGAACTTATCCAAGGATTCCTTATCGCCCTTCCATAGGAGGAGGATGTCGTCTATATATCTTGCCCAGAGGGCTATCTGGGGGAGTCCCTGGGCGTAGACGACATCCTCCTCCCATATGGCCATAAAAATATTTGCCAAACTGGGGGCAAATTTTGCCCCCATGGCTACACCTTTTTCTTGGAGATAAAAATCTCCATTGAACCAAAAATAGTTGGACCTGGTGGCAAAACATAGTAGGTCCATAATGAACCTCTTTTGTGTCCCTGGGATGGCCCCATTTCTAGCTAGGAAAAGATCAACCGCAGCCAGACCCAGCGAATGGGGTATACTGGTGTATAGTGCTGTGACATCAGCCGTTACAAGTAGAAGGTCTTCACTATACTGTATCTGTTGGAGTCTAGCAATGGTGTCTTTTGTATCTCTAAGGTACGACGGGATAGTTTTAACCATCGGCTGGAGATGGTAATCTATGTATTTGCCGATGCGGGCAGTGATAGAATCTATCCCGCTAATAATCGGGCGACCGGGGGGGTTTGTGATGCTTTTATGGACTTTCGGGAGATAATATATCACAGGTATCCTCGGGACCGTGGGGATTAGGAAATGTTTCTCTTTTCTATCCAAAATGCCCATATTATACCCTGTATCTATCAAATCCGTAAGTGTTTTTTTAAAAGTGGTAGTTGGATTTTTAGACAAACGAGAGTAAGTCTCTCTATCACTTAAGATCCTCATCATCTCCGAGTTGTAGTCTACTTTGTCCAGGATGACTATCCCTCCCCCCTTGTCCGCAGGGCGGATGATGAGGTCTTTCCTTTCACAAAGCGATTTGAGGCCCATTTTCAAATTTGGGTCAGTAAACACTTTTTTGGGGGGTAATTTATCTAGATCATTTAAGACTAGATCTCTAAAGACTTTTATAGATGGGGCGACTGGAACGGGGGGGTTGAACAATGAGGGGTTGGAGAGACCTGTATGGACAGTGTGACTCCGGGTCTCAACCCTGTTGACCCCACTGGGGTTTGACGCAAAGTATCTTTTAATGTTCATCTTCCTTATAAACTTTTGTACGTCTATAAAGGTAGCAAATTTATTTAATTTCTTTGGGGGTGCATATTTCAAACCTTTATTAAGCACGAGTTGTTCTGAGGGGGATAGTACAGTTTTACTTAAATTGAATATACCCGTATTGTTCAGACTCGTTTTCTTTTTCCTGGCATGCCGCCCCCCTCTGGTGCCCCGTTTGTTTCGTGGTTTGGTTTGCGTGTTTCCTGTGTTCTGGGAAAACCCCCCGTGTAAGGTGGTCTTGGTTGGTTATAGTTAAAAGGTGATCTATTGTAATAATGTTCCTCCCTTTCAGGGTGGGCATATTGTGAATAGTGGTTATCACCATGTCTATGTTCTTTAAGTGGCGAGAATCTGTTCTGGGTATAGACGGGGGTTCTTGGTGTATAATGATCGTAATATTCGTTTTGACTGTATCTAGTTCTCTGGGGTGACCAATCTTGTTTGTATTGTTGTTGGTAATAGGTATTGTCTCTATTATCTCTGTTCCCCCTGCCTCTCCCCCTGTTACCTTTGCCCCTGCCTCCATTATTAGTGGCTTCCCTTCTGGGTTCAGTTGGATAAGGGCTCTTGAACCTCGTGTTAGGTGTATGGGGGTTGGGGGGGTGGTAAGGTTGTTGTACCGTACTAGAGTATGGTGCATTTCTCGGATTCTGATATTGAGGTCCAGGTATTCGCTGGGTAGTCTGCCCTGAGCTTTCCATAGGGGTTTCTACTGTTTCTAAAGGGACGGGAAGAATTTCCTTGTTTTGCCAGCTAAATACATTGCCATTTTTATAATCGTTTACATCTCTGGTATATTTCTTTTGTTTCTTAATTTTCTGTTCTCTTTCTTCCTTTTCTAAATGGTTTTTTAGATTTGTTGATAGTGTGGCATATTCCGAAGTGGATTTGTGAGGTGCAAGTTTGTCCTTAATCTCTCTGATTTCTTTATCTATAGTGATTTTTCTGTTCTTTTTCTTTTCGGTAAGGAACCTCAGAAAAGCAATCCCTGCTTCATTGAAATAGTGAAACCATATTTCAGGTTCTGAGTCTCCTTGTTGTGGATATATATTCCACCTTAACCCTCTAGGTACCATGTTATCTTTGGCATATTGCTCTAAGAAGGCTATGTCCCATTCAAGATGTAACTCTGTTACCATAAGGTTTTTCAAACGCATGAATAAGCCACCTATTTCAGTGTCTGTATTTAGCGTGGTGAACACACCCTCTATATTAAAGGAGCGACTAGAACGATATTCAAAAACATCCATCCTAGGGTGGGGTTTGAAATTCAATTCAAGAGATCTCAACCACAAGGTGTATAAAACGTGAATAGCACACCCACTATATATCAATACTAGAGTGCTACTAAAACAAGTGATATTATCAAAATATAATAAAAACAAGAGTGATGAAGCTCGCTTGCTCCAATGTTTATATCTAATGTTTCATAGAAAATTATGTGAGGAGGGGAAAAACCCTAAATAAAAAGGGGGGGGGGGGTATATAGAACTGTAATGTTCTAGTGGTGAGGCTGCAAATATTTTTGTCTATAGTGAGTCAAAAAAATGGTGGGGGAATATTGCGCCAAACTTACAGAAGGGGAAGAGCCGCTAGCACAACAATTAGACATAAATTGTGAAGAACACGGTATACAAAAGTGCAGCGCTGAGGTAGATAATCAAATGTCCCTGATTTTCACATGAGGTCCCACTGGAGTAAGACAGCCTGTGGGAACTGCTGTGAGCCAGGAGTATAATAATTAACCTTACGGGTGAGTAGTGCCAGCAAGATTACTCCGCTGGTATATACAAAAAAATCAAGTGATTGAAAATTTCATTGAATAGTGAAGGTGTAAATAAAACCGCAGTACTAAGGGTGACGAGGGTATTAAAATCTCGATCTAGTATGAACAGGGTGCGCAATCACCCATCAGTCGGGGGAGGGACCCCTATTCGAATCTCCGTCAGGGGTCACGGTTTTATATCGCATCAGCTAATGGTGTATAAACAGCAAGATATTTCTAGGGGATGCGATAGAGTTGTAACAGGTAGAAAATAGTGTGGTGCTGACACTTTAAGCAAACATCACATGTACTTCCATACTTAAATGCATACACTGCTAATCTATAACCAACTTGGTTGAACCAAATGTGTAATGTGTATCTGGTCTAACCATACATCCAGGTCAATAAATCAGAAGAAGCAAGAACACAAAACTTGGGGGGTAGCCCCTTCAGCTGACATGGGTAGTGACCCCCTTCAGTCCATGCCTACAACAACCAAGCAAAAGGCAATATGCAAGGAGTCCTGATTTGTGGGGGCACAATAACGCAAAAGTTCAGTCTGCAGTATCTTCGCTAAATATGGTATATCACTGGAGATATTCAAAGTGTGCAGTTGGTTCAACAGGCTTTAAATCTAAACGGTAAACGGTAAAGATGGGTACTCTTACCAGAGTTGGTGGACTCACCCCTCTCGGAGTGAGTCAGCAGGGCTTGTATCCGGTACACCGGACGGATAACGGATATGTTGCGGTATACTGTGTCCCACTGGGCTGTTCCTCCAGGTGTAAATGCAGTCGCTTACCTGCGATTTGGTGGAAGTGCCCGGTTTACAGGGTAGGCAATGGTAAAACTTCCAAGGGGGATCCTTATCCACAGCAACTCAAGTAGAGAGAAAAACAGAGAGAAAGAGGCGACTCCTCATAGTGTAAAACCAATTTCCCAATTGGCATTTATTGGATAAAAAGTTTAAAAAACATTTGCGCAAAAAAGGTTAAAAAGTGGCTTTGGTAGACATCCAACCCTACATGTTTCGCCTGCTGAAGGCTTCAACTGGGGTATATGTCTACCAGCCACCATGTCTACTATATATATACCTTAGTATTAAAGTAACAAATGACATACAGCTGGTTCATGGCTCCCGGGTCCTCACTTCCGGCATCGCTAGCGTGCGTTCCACGCTCAGGCTTGATCTAAAGCCGGGGTGATGTCATCAAAAGGCATCGAGGAGCCAAGCCTCGTTTTCAGATTTCTGTATGGCCTATCAGCAGCAGCTTACGTTATTCTGCCTATGGTCTGTGGTAAATGTAGAGAGGAGTGGCTAACAGTACTGCGCCAATCCATGGGTCAAACGTCATAAAGGAAAAGGGGATTGCTAACCTATGGGCGTTGCTGGGATTAGGGCACCAATCCTATCGCACATTAGAGTGCGCGTGCGCACCAGCACGCAAATCAGGAGGGGCCGGAAGATCTATACACATAGACTCGGCAGTGTGCTCGGTCGCGCATGCGCGAGTAAACGAACATGGTGTTCATAGGAAATCGTAAGTAACCTAGGGGAGGGATAGACACGCCCCATATGGGAAGTATCTGTCAGTTGGAATGGCCTATTGCGCTTGCGCGCTGCCACCGTCAGAGGAGTCCGCAGATTTTAAAATATACTATAGGAAAGAGAGGGTGTCCTGTCATGGACTGACACATCGGCTAGGTTCACCGTCTCTTTATCACAGTAATTGCATATCAATAGGGGCATGTATAATAGCATCTATAGCTAAAAAGATTTGCGATTTGGACCAACATAGTTCTCATAGGAGAATAAACAGAATGCAATTAGACCCTCACTAATGCTGCTTATGATACCAGTCGGCAGAATGATATATGTCGACTCGTACAAATATGAGAGGGGTTGTGGATATATACAAGTTCAACGTCAGGTCAAGATAATGGCTGGGGAAGAAAAGAGATATATACAGGCTAGAGTTTGAGGGCTCAGAGCCATGTGGGAAGTGGCCGGCTATGGAGACATGGTATATGGGGGGCACCAGACACCAAAATTCTTGAGAGGTTCTGATGTCCATTTACAGGAAATGAGGAACCAGGGGCCAGTACAATTTATGACATATTTTCATATTTCTCTTGAAGGCATGTTTAATAACCACAGTCATACTAAATTCCTTCTGGTATGATAGACAATATAGATGGAACATTTTCAACATGTTAATGGGTTCAAACTCTCATCGTAACGTCATATGGTTATTATAGAACATAATTATCTGTAAAGTATTCAAATCAGGATTTGTTTATGAAAGCGTTGATGTCCCATTCTATATTCAGGCCATAAGGCGAATAACTCTTCAGGGAGTATATCCAAAAGGTCTCTAATTTGGACACACCCCTAATGTTTGACTCGCCCCTCCAGTTGGGGACAAATCTGTCGATAACCTGAAACTTTGTCCCTATCGGATTCCTGTTGTGATATATCCGATAATGTTTGGGGACACTGTGGTCAGTACGGCCTTTTCTGATGCCTGCGATATGTTCATTGCACCTTACGGCAAACGTGCGAATAGTTCTACCCACATATTGCTTGCCGCAAGGGCACGTGATGAGATATACCACATATCGAGTTTGGCATGTCAGGAAATGTTTCATTTTAAATTCTTGTCCAGTGGCACTCGATGTAAACGTTTCGGTTTTTTTCCTTCCATAGACATTGTGTAAACACACATTACATCTACGGCAGGGAAAAAAACCCTTCATGTCCTGAAAAAAAGTGGGGATCATGGGGGGGTCAGATACACTGGGGGCTATCCGGCCTCCCAAGGAGGGGGCCCCTCTGTAGATCACCCCTGCTTTCTCTGGGAGGAGGGGACCTAGGATCCTATCATTTTTAAGGACTCTCCAGTGTTTGGAGATAATCTCCTTAATCTGTCTGTGTTGGATGGAGAATGAGGTCAGAAGTGACCAATTATGCTGTGATTCTTGTGTTTTTTTAGGGCCGTCTTTGATAAGTTCTTCTCTATTGAGTGAAGCTACCATCTCAATATCCCTGTCTATACCCTGTAAATCATATCCTTTATCCAGGAATCTATTTTTTATGGTCTCAGCTTGTGAGAAGAAGTCTGGTAAATTAGAACAGTTTCTCCTGATTCTGGTAAGTTGGCTCCGAGGTATGGATTTAAGCCAAGACGAGTGGTGGCAACTATCTATTGGGATATACCCATTGCGATCTGTCGCTTTGAAAAATGTTTTAGTAATCAAATGACCATTCTGAACCGATATTTCCAGGTCTAGGAAGTGGATTGTTGAAGTGCTAACTTCGTGGGTGAGTTTGATACCTCGCTGGTTGTCGTTCAGGTTGAGCATGAACTTATCCAAGGATTCCTTATCGCCCTTCCATAGGAGGAGGATGTCGTCTATATATCTTGCCCAGAGGGCTATCTGGGGGAGTCCCTGGGCGTAGACGACATCCTCCTCCCATATGGCCATAAAAATATTTGCCAAACTGGGGGCAAATTTTGCCCCCATGGCTACACCTTTTTCTTGGAGATAAAAATCTCCATTGAACCAAAAATAGTTGGACCTGGTGGCAAAACATAGTAGGTCCATAATGAACCTCTTTTGTGTCCCTGGGATGGCCCCATTTCTAGCTAGGAAAAGATCAACCGCAGCCAGACCCAGCGAATGGGGTATACTGGTGTATAGTGCTGTGACATCAGCCGTTACAAGTAGAAGGTCTTCACTATACTGTATCTGTTGGAGTCTAGCAATGGTGTCTTTTGTATCTCTAAGGTACGACGGGATAGTTTTAACCATCGGCTGGAGATGGTAATCTATGTATTTGCCGATGCGGGCAGTGATAGAATCTATCCCGCTAATAATCGGGCGACCGGGGGGGTTTGTGATGCTTTTATGGACTTTCGGGAGATAATATATCACAGGTATCCTCGGGACCGTGGGGATTAGGAAATGTTTCTCTTTTCTATCCAAAATGCCCATATTATACCCTGTATCTATCAAATCCGTAAGTGTTTTTTTAAAAGTGGTAGTTGGATTTTTAGACAAACGAGAGTAAGTCTCTCTATCACTTAAGATCCTCATCATCTCCGAGTTGTAGTCTACTTTGTCCAGGATGACTATCCCTCCCCCCTTGTCCGCAGGGCGGATGATGAGGTCTTTCCTTTCACAAAGCGATTTGAGGCCCATTTTCAAATTTGGGTCAGTAAACACTTTTTTGGGGGGTAATTTATCTAGATCATTTAAGACTAGATCTCTAAAGACTTTTATAGATGGGGCGACTGGAACGGGGGGGTTGAACAATGAGGGGTTGGAGAGACCTGTATGGACAGTGTGACTCCGGGTCTCAACCCTGTTGACCCCACTGGGGTTTGACGCAAAGTATCTTTTAATGTTCATCTTCCTTATAAACTTTTGTACGTCTATAAAGGTAGCAAATTTATTTAATTTCTTTGGGGGTGCATATTTCAAACCTTTATTAAGCACGAGTTGTTCTGAGGGGGATAGTACAGTTTTACTTAAATTGAATATACCCGTATTGTTCAGACTCGTTTTCTTTTTCCTGGCATGCCGCCCCCCTCTGGTGCCCCGTTTGTTTCGTGGTTTGGTTTGCGTGTTTCCTGTGTTCTGGGAAAACCCCCCGTGTAAGGTGGTCTTGGTTGGTTATAGTTAAAAGGTGATCTATTGTAATAATGTTCCTCCCTTTCAGGGTGGGCATATTGTGAATAGTGGTTATCACCATGTCTATGTTCTTTAAGTGGCGAGAATCTGTTCTGGGTATAGACGGGGGTTCTTGGTGTATAATGATCGTAATATTCGTTTTGACTGTATCTAGTTCTCTGGGGTGACCAATCTTGTTTGTATTGTTGTTGGTAATAGGTATTGTCTCTATTATCTCTGTTCCCCCTGCCTCTCCCCCTGTTACCTTTGCCCCTGCCTCCATTATTAGTGGCTTCCCTTCTGGGTTCAGTTGGATAAGGGCTCTTGAACCTCGTGTTAGGTGTATGGGGGTGGGGGGGGGGGTGGTAAGGTTGTTGTACCGTACTAGAGTATGGTGCATTTCTCGGATTCTGATATTGAGGTCCAGGTATTCGCTGGGTAGTCTGCCCTGAGCTTTCCATAGGGGTTTCTACTGTTTCTAAAGGGACGGGAAGAATTTCCTTGTTTTGCCAGCTAAATACATTGCCATTTTTATAATCGTTTACATCTCTGGTATATTTCTTTTGTTTCTTAATTTTCTGTTCTCTTTCTTCCTTTTCTAAATGGTTTTTTAGATTTGTTGATAGTGTGGCATATTCCGAAGTGGATTTGTGAGGTGCAAGTTTGTCCTTAATCTCTCTGATTTCTTTATCTATAGTGATTTTTCTGTTCTTTTTCTTTTCGGTAAGGAACCTCAGAAAAGCAATCCCTGCTTCATTGAAATAGTGAAACCATATTTCAGGTTCTGAGTCTCCTTGTTGTGGATATATATTCCACCTTAACCCTCTAGGTACCATGTTATCTTTGGCATATTGCTCTAAGAAGGCTATGTCCCATTCAAGATGTAACTCTGTTACCATAAGGTTTTTCAAACGCATGAATAAGCCACCTATTTCAGTGTCTGTATTTAGCGTGGTGAACACACCCTCTATATTACCAATATATTTAAAAAAGAATAAGAGTGCGACTCTATATTAAAGGAGCGACTAGAACGTGGTTCATGGCTCCCGGGTCCTCACTTCCGGCATCGCTAGCGTGCGTTCCACGCTCAGACTTGATCTAAAGCCGGGGTGATGTCATCAAAAGGCATCGAGGAGCCAAGCCTCGTTTTCAGAATTTCTGTATGGCCTATCAGCAGCAGCTTACGTTATTCTGCCCTATGGTCTGTGGTAAATGTAGAGAGGAGTGGCTAACAGTACTGCGCCAATCCATGGGTCAAACGTCATAAAGGAAAAGGGGATTGCTAACCTATGGGCGTTGCTGGGATTAGGGCACCAATCCTATCGCACATTAGAGTGCGCGTGCGCACCAGCACGCAAATCAGGAGGGGCCGGAAGATCTATACACATAGACTCGGCAGTGTGCTCGGTCGCGCATGCGCGAGTAAACGAACATGGTGTTCATAGGAAATCGTAAGTAACCTAGGGGAGGGATAGACACGCCCCATATGGGAAGTATCTGTCAGTTGGAATGGCCTATTGCGCTTGCGCGCTGCCACCGTCAGAGGAGTCCGCAGATTTTAAAATATACTATAGGAAAGAGAGGGTGTCCTGTCATGGACTGACACATCGGCTAGGTTCACCGTCTCTTTATCACAGTAATTGCATATCAATAGGGGCATGTATAATAGCATCTATAGCTAAAAAGATTTGCGATTTGGACCAACATAGTTCTCATAGGAGAATAAACAGAATGCAATTAGACCCTCACTAATGCTGCTTATGATACCAGTCGGCAGAATGATATATGTCGACTCGTACAAATATGAGAGGGGTTGTGGATATATACAAGTTCAACGTCAGGTCAAGATAATGGCTGGGGAAGAAAAGAGATATATACAGGCTAGAGTTTGAGGGCTCAGAGCCATGTGGGAAGTGGCCGGCTATGGAGACATGGTATATGGGGGGCACCAGACACCAAAATTCTTGAGAGGTTCTGATGTCCATTTACAGGAAATGAGGAACCAGGGGCCAGTACAATTTATGACATATTTTCATATTTCTCTTGAAGGCATGTTTAATAACCACAGTCATACTAAATTCCTTCTGGTATGATAGACAATATAGATGGAACATTTTCAACATGTTAATGGGTTCAAACTCTCATCGTAACGTCATATGGTTATTATAGAACATAATTATCTGTAAAGTATTCAAATCAGGATTTGTTTATGAAAGCGTTGATGTCCCATTCTATATTCAGGCCATAAGGCGAATAACTCTTCAGGGAGTATATCCAAAAGGTCTCTAATTTGGACACACCCCTAATGTTTGACTCGCCCCTCCAGTTGGGGACAAATCTGTCGATAACCTGAAACTTTGTCCCTATCGGATTCCTGTTGTGATATATCCGATAATGTTTGGGGACACTGTGGTCAGTACGGCCTTTTCTGATGCCTGCGATATGTTCATTGCACCTTACGGCAAACGTGCGAATAGTTCTACCCACATATTGCTTGCCGCAAGGGCACGTGATGAGATATACCACATATCGAGTTTGGCATGTCAGGAAATGTTTCATTTTAAATTCTTGTCCAGTGGCACTCGATGTAAACGTTTCGGTTTTTTTCCTTCCATAGACATTGTGTAAACACACATTACATCTACGGCAGGGAAAAAAACCCTTCATGTCCTGAAAAAAAGTGGGGATCATGGGGGGGGGTCAGATACACTGGGGGCTATCCGGCCTCCCAAGGAGGGGGCCCCTCTGTAGATCACCCCTGCTTTCTCTGGGAGGAGGGACCTAGGATCCTATCATTTTTAAGGACTCTCCAGTGTTTGGAGATAATGTCCAGGATGACTATCCCTCCCCCCTTGTCCGCAGGGCGGATGATGAGGTCTTTCCTTTCACAAAGCGATTTGAGGCCCATTTTCAAATTTGGGTCAGTAAACACTTTTTGGGGGGTTAATTTTATCTAGATTTAGATCTTGATAGATGTGGCAATATTCCTGTATGGAAGTGGATTTGTGAGGTGTCTATAAAAGTTTGTCCTTAATCTACTACCCTGACTCGTTTTCTTTTTTATCTATTGTTTTCGTGGTTTGGTTGCGTGTTTCCTGTGATTTTTTTCTGTTAAAAGGTGATCTATTGTAATAATTTTTCCCTTTTCGGTAAGGAACCTCAGAAAAGCAATCCCTGCTTCATTGAAATAGTGAAACCATATTTCAGGTTCTGAGTCTCCTTGTTGTGGATATATATTCCACCTTAACCCTCTAGGTACCATGTTATCTTTGGCATATTGCTCTAAGAAGGCTATGTCCCATTCAAGATGTAACTCTGTTACCATAAGGTTTTTCAAACGCATGAATAAGCCACCTATTTCAGTGTCTGTATTTAGCGTGGTGAACACACCCTCTATATTAAAGGAGCGACTAGAACGATATTCAAAAACATCCATCCTAGGGTGGGGTTTGAAATTCAATTCAAGAGATCTCAACCACAAGGTGTATAAAACGTGAATAGCACACCCACTATATATCAATACTAGAGTGCTACTAAAACAAGTGATATTATCAAAATATAATAAAAACAAGAGTGATGAAGCTCGCTTGCTCCAATGTTTATATCTAATGTTTCATAGAAAATTATGTGAGGAGGGGAAAAACCCTAAATAAAAAGGGGGGGGGGGGGGGGTATATAGAACTGTAATGTTCTAGTGGTGAGGCTGCAAATATTTTTGTCTATAGTGAGTCAAAAAAATGGTGGGGGAATATTGCGCCAAACTTACAGAAGGGGAAGAGCCGCTAGCACAACAATTAGACATAAATTGTGAAGAACACGGTATACAAAAGTGCAGCGCTGAGGTAGATAATCAAATGTCCCTGATTTTCACATGAGGTCCCACTGGAGTAAGACAGCCTGAATATAGAATGGGACATCAACGCTTTCATAAACAAATCCTGATTTGAATACTTTACAGATAATTATGTTCTATAATAACCATATGACGTTACGATGAGAGTTTGAACCCATTAACATGTTGAAAATGTTCCATCTATATTGTCTATCATACCAGAAGGAATTTAGTATGACTGTGGTTATTAAACATGCCTTCAAGAGAAATATGAAAATATGTCATAAATTGTACTGGCCCCTGGTTCCTCATTTCCTGTAAATGGACATCAGAACCTCTCAAGAATTTTGGTGTCTGGTGCCCCCCATATACCATGTCTCCATAGCCGGCCACTTCCCACATGGCTCTGAGCCCTCAAACTCTAGCCTGTATATATCTCTTTTCTTCCCCAGCCATTATCTTGACCTGACGTTGAACTTGTATATATCCACAACCCCTCTCATATTTGTACGAGTCGACATATATCATTCTGCCGACTGGTATCATAAGCAGCATTAGTGAGGGTCTAATTGCATTCTGTTTATTCTCCTATGAGAACTATGTTGGTCCAAATCGCAAATCTTTTTAGCTATAGATGCTATTATACATGCCCCTATTGATATGCAATTACTGTGATAAAGAGACGGTGAACCTAGCCGATGTGTCAGTCCATGACAGGACACCCTCTCTTTCCTATAGTATATTTTAAAATCTGCGGACTCCTCTGACGGTGGCAGCGCGCAAGCGCAATAGGCCATTCCAACTGACAGATACTTCCCATATGGGGCGTGTCTATCCCTCCCCTAGGTTACTTACGATTTCCTATGAACACCATGTTCGTTTACTCGCGCATGCGCGACCGAGCACACTGCCGAGTCTATGTGTATAGATCTTCCGGCCCCTCCTGATTTGCGTGCTGGTGCGCACGCGCACTCTAATGTGCGATAGGATTGGTGCCCTAATCCCAGCAACGCCCATAGGTTAGCAATCCCCTTTTCCTTTATGACGTTTGACCCATGGATTGGCGCAGTACTGTTAGCCACTCCTCTCTACATTTACCACAGACCATAGGCAGAATAACGTAAGCTGCTGCTGATAGGCCATACAGAAATCTGAAAACGAGGCTTGGCTCCTCGATGCCTTTTGATGACATCACCCCGGCTTTAGATCAAGCCTGAGCGTGGAACGCACGCTAGCGATGCCGGAAGTGAGGACCCGGGAGCCATGAACCAGCTGTATGTCATTTGTTACTTTAATACTAAGGTATATATATAGTAGACATGGTGGCTGGTAGACATATACCCCAGTTGAAGCCTTCAGCAGGCGAAACATGTAGGGTTGGATGTCTACCAAAGCCACTTTTTAAACTTTTTTGCGCAAATGTTTTTTAAACTTTTTATCCAATAAATGCCAATTGGGAAATTGGTTTTACACTATGAGGAGTCGCCTCTTTCTCTCTGTTTTTCTCTCTACTTGAGTTGCTGTGGATAAGGATCCCCCTTGGAAGTTTTACCATTGCCTACCCTGTAAACCGGGCACTTCCACCAAATCGCAGGTAAGCGACTGCATTTACACCTGGAGGAACAGCCCAGTGGGACACAGTATACCGCAACATATCCGTTATCCGTCCGGTGTACCGGATACAAGCCCTGCTGACTCACTCCGAGAGGGGTGAGTCCACCAACTCTGGTAAGAGTACCCATCTTTACCGTTTACCGTTTAGATTTAAAGCCTGTTGAACCAACTGCACACTTTGAATATCTCCAGTGATATACCATATTTAGCGAAGATACTGCAGACTGAACTTTTGCGTTATTGTGCCCCCACAAATCAGGACTCCTTGCATATTGCCTTTTGCTTGGTTGTTGTAGGCATGGACTGAAGGGGGTCACTACCCATGTCAGCTGAAGGGGCTACCCCCCAAGTTTTGTGTTCTTGCTTCTTCTGATTTATTGACCTGGATGTATGGTTAGACCAGATACACATTACACATTTGGTTCAACCAAGTTGGTTATAGATTAGCAGTGTATGCATTTAAGTATGGAAGTACATGTGATGTTTGCTTAAAGTGTCAGCACCACACTATTTTCTACCTGTTACAACTCTATCGCATCCCCTAGAAATATCTTGCTGTTTATACACCATTAGCTGATGCGATATAAAACCGTGACCCCTGACGGAGATTCGAATAGGGGTCCCTCCCCCGACTGATGGGTGATTGCGCACCCTGTTCATACTAGATCGAGATTTTAATACCCTCGTCACCCTTAGTACTGCGGTTTTATTTACACCTTCACTATTCAATGAAATTTTCAATCACTTGATTTTTTTGTATATACCAGCGGAGTAATCTTGCTGGCACTACTCACCCGTAAGGTTAATTATTATACTCCTGGCTCACAGCAGTTCCCACAGGCTGTCTTACTCCAGTGGGACCTCACCCCTACCTGTGACAGTGCAAACATCAGAGTGCCGGTGTTCTTCCGAGAATGGTCCCCCCGGCAGATAATGACCCCCTGTACTGCGCAGGCGCAGCTCTTGCGCAGTACGAACCACAACGGAGCCGACAAGAATAGCCGAAGCTGAACACCTGTGAGTCAGCTGTACTCGGCGCCTACGTTCCAACATTGTTGTAAGACACCACTTTGTAACACGGCCTCTTGCGGGCTCGCTTCGCTCGCCGCGATTCGGGCACGGCCTCGCTTCACTCTGCATATTTATATTCTTATGCCCCGTACACACGGTCGGAAATTCCGACGGAAAAATGTTAGATCAGACCATGTTGTCGGAAAATCCGCCCGTGTGTGGGCTCCATCGGACCTGCTCTCAAATTTTCCGACAACAAAATCCGATCGGACTTTTTCCCATCGTGTGCAGAGAATTCCGACGGACAAAGTGCCACGCATGCTCAGATCAAATTACGAGACCAAAGCTATTGGCTAATAGCCTCTACGTAGTTCCGTCGTACGCAACGAACGTCACCACGTTCAGAATGATCGGATTTTCCGACAACTTTGTCCGACCGTGTGTATGCAACACAAGTGTCGGACAAAATGCGACGGAAAAAGTCTGACGGATTTTGTGGTTGGAATTTCCGACCGTGTGTACTAATTAACTAATTACTCTATGTCCACTTGGATGGTGGGGCTTGAACCTGGACTCAGGGCAGAATGTAGTACGCAGGCACAGTGTAGTGCTGACGATCAGCTGTTCATCTTCAGAGACTTTGGGCGGCTCCGTAGTCGTTCGTACTGTGCAAGCGCTGCGCCTGCGCAGTACAGGGGGGGCATTATCGACAAGACACCAGCACTGACCACATAATTTACAGGGGCCAGTTTGGGGTCACGCCCTCTCTGCACTCTCCTATCACTGGCCAGGTTTCCCCTATTGTTAGCCTCCGCCCCTCCACTCTACGCTCCACCCTCCTGGCCTAGCTAGTGACATGCACACGCATGGGAGCACCGGCACTGACCACATCATTTACAGGGGATGGTTTGGAGTCACCGCCCTCTCTGCACTCTTATAACTGGCCAGGTTTCCCCCATTGTTAGCCTCCGCCCCTCCACTCAATGCTCCACCCTCCTGGCATAGCTAGTGACGTGCGCACGCATGGGAGCACCGGCACTGACCACATCATTTACAGGGGCTGGTTTGGGGTCACTGCCCCCTCTGCACTCTCCTGTCACTGGCCAGGTTTCCCCCAGCATTAGCCTGCACCCCTCCACTCTCCGCTCCACCCTCCTGGCCTAGCTAGGGACGTGCGCACGCATCAGAGTGCCGGAACTGACCACATCATTTACAGGGGATGGTTTGGGGTCACCGCGCCCTCGGCCCTCTCCTGTCACTGGCCAGGTTGCCCCCAGCGTTAGCCTGCACCCCTGCATCCTGCGCTTAATCCATCCAGGCCCAGCTAGTGACATGTGTCCCCTCTTTCTGTGTTGTGTGTCGGAGGGATGCAGCGGCTGGGGGGAGACTCCAGGATCCCAGGGAAGCGACACATCGTCCGTTATCAGTATTCCAACATGATAATGACCCCAAACTCCCCCAGACAACCACTGCCTTGCTAGGAAGCTAAGAAGCTGATGGTAAAGGTGATGGACTGGCCAAGCATGTCTCCAGACCTAAACCCTATTGAGCATCTGTGGGGCATCCTCAAATGGAAGGTGGAGGAGTACAAGATCTCTAACATCCACCAGCTCCGTGATGTCGTCATGGAGGAGGGGAAGAGAACTCCAGTGGCAACCTGTGAACCTCTGGTGAACTCCATGCCCAAGAGGGTTAAGGCAGTGCTGAAAAATATTGGTGGCCACACAAAATATTGACATTTTGGGCCCAATTCGGACATTTTCACTTAGGGGTGTACTCACTTTTGTTGCCAGCGTTTTAGACATTAATGGCTGTGTGTTGAGTTATTTTGAGGGGACGGCAAATTTACACTGTTATACAAGCTGTACACTCACTACTTTACATTGTAGACAAGTGTCATTTCTTCAGTGTTGTCACATGAAAAGGTAGAATAAAATATTTACAAAAATGTGAGGGGTGTACTCACTTTTGTCAGATACTGTATATATTTATTTATATATATATTTTCTATTACCATGCAGAGCTTGAGATTTGTATGTATTTATCTGACCACACACATCAAAGAAATCTCTTGAAAAGGACACCAATTTTAAAAAATGTGTTAGTATGTTTGAGTGTTTCCATGGCACTTAGTTTTCAGAGCATGCTGAAATCCTTACTGATACTTTTCATGCCTTTCACATTATTACTCTGCAGCCAGCATTTCTGATATATCAAGCACTAAATCTCAATCCTGAACCTCAATTCTTATAGGCTGTAATGGTGACACAAAATCAAGGTTAATTATGACGGATGTCCCTACACTCCGATTGAGTGCTTTCGTCATATACCACTTCCTCCCAGTCTGAATATAGATATCAGATATTCCAACCGCTCCCAAGCATAAAACAAGACGACACTTGTTTAGTGCTAACGTGGACTGATTTATTAGAACCAAAATGACAAGTATTTATAATACAGTAGAAGAGGAGATCCCCCCCTCCTGCTCATATTATTCTAACAAGACACCTGTAACAAATTAACATAAGCTAATTAACTAATCCCTTTAACCACTTGACATCCGCGCTATGGCCGAATGACGGCCACAGCACGGATCTCAATTCCCGGGAGGCCGCCATATGATGACCGCCTCTGTGCACGCTCCGTGCACGCTGTGATCACGAGTCACTGAGACTCAGGTGATCAGCGATCCGAGTAAGGGGTGGGTCACGGCCCCTTACCATGTGATCAGCTGTACCCGGCCCCTTACCATGTGATCAGCTGTCAGCCAATGACAGCTGATCATATGATCAAAACAAAAGCTTGCTGATCGTTTTTCTTTTCTCCTCACTCTGACAGCAGAGGAGAAAAAAAAAAGTCGATCACCGGCTCATCTTAAAGACCCCTTTCACACTGGGGCGGGAGCGGCGTCGGTGGTAAAGCAGCGCTATATTTAGCGCTGCTTTACCGTAGTTTTTGCCGCGGTATTCGACTGCTAGCGGGGCGGTTTTAACCCCCGCTAGTGGCCCGAAAAGGGTTAAAACCCCCTGCAAAGCGCCACTGCATCGGCGCTTTGCCGGCAGTATTGCCGTGGTATTACCGCGGTGTCCCATTGATTTCAATGGGTAGGAGCGGTGAATACACCGCTCCTTCACCGCTCCAAAGATGCTGCTAGCAGGACTTTTTTGACCGTCCTGCTAGCGCACCGCTCCAGTGTGAAAGCCCTCTGGCTTTCACACTGGAGTTAATGGGGCCGGATTTTTTCAGGCGCTATACAGGCGCTATTTTTAGCGCTGTAGCGCCTGAAAAAACGCCACAGTGTGAAAGGGGTCAAAGGGACATCGGTCCTGAAAAGTCAGAGGCAATTATGCCTCATGTCTGCCACCTGTCAATGCCCATAAGTGCCACCTGTTAATGCCCATAAGTGCCACCCGTCAATGCCCACCAGTACCAACCTATCAATGCCCACTATTTCCGCGAATCAGTGCCACCTAAAAGTGCTGCCTATCACTGCCACCCATCAGTGCCCATCACTGCCACCCATCAGTGCCCATCACTTCCACCTATCGATGCCCATCCCTGCCGCCTCATCAGCGTACATCAATGGCGGACAAAAATTACCCATTTTAATTTTTTTATAACAATTTTTATTTTTATTTTTTTAATTCAGTGTTTTTAAATTTTTGGAACAAAAAATTAAAATCGCAGAGGTGATCAAATACCACCAAAAGAAAGCTCTATTTGGGGGAAAAAATGATAAAAATTTTATTTGGGTACAGTGTTGTATGACTGCGCAATTGTCATTCAAAATGCAATGAAAATTGGTCTGGATAGGAGGGGGGTTTAAGTGCCCAGTAAGCAAGTGGTTAAGCAGCCGATTTTACTCTTTGCCCATGAGGATTTCACTACAGGTCGGACTTGTTGTCACCGAGCTTCACACAGTAGGAGTCCGCCCGTCTCCTACATTGTACAGATGACAATGTGATCAGCTCTCTCAATTTACATCTTGAGTTCAGAATCAACAAACTAAGAATAGTCTTTACATATATCCTGGGAGATATTGTGGATAAATATTACTTACTTACATTTTAAGTAATCCAAGATATTTTTCTCACTCACTCACTTATGTCCAATAAGAGGTGAATGGGGAGCTGAAACATGGGTTTCCCAACCTTTCCAAGGGATTCTGGGTTCCGCGTGCCCTCCCGTCACAGTAAAGATGTCACTTATACCATAACTCAGAGAGTTTATTGAAAGATGGAGTTCTTCCGTGACACCAGCACCTTTCTATCCGGTCTCCCTTTTCCCGATTGACAGCATAGTACCCTCTGTTTCATTCCTATTGAGTGTTTTGCAGACCCATTCTCCTTCCACTTTGAGGCTCTGAGGCATCCTTCCTCGTAGCCAACATTTTTTTAAGATAGCAGGGCAGAAGGATCATTTACAGGGGATGGTTTGGGGTCACCGTGCCCTCTGCACTCTCTTGTCACTGGCCAGGTTTCCCCCAGTGTTAGCCTGCACCCCTGCATCCTGCGCTTCACCCTCCCAGCCCAGTTAGTGACATGTGTCCCCTCCCCTGTGTTGTGTGTCGGAGGGATGCAGCGGCCAGGGGGGAGACTCCAGGATCCCATGGAATCGACACATCGTCCGCCAACGGGACCAGACATAGCATGCCGCCTTTCGGGACCTCGTCCTGTCCTGTGAGTACCGATCCCCTCCCCACCTGGTACTTCCCCCATATTACCCTGTGAGGACTGTCTAGGAGTCACAGACAGAGCATGATACCAGAGTACTTACCAATAAGTCACTAGGACTGTTTAGAGTACTAGGGGATATCCTGCACAGAGCCCTGACCTCAACCCTACTGAACACCTTTTGGATGAATTTGAACACTGTCTGCAAGCCAATTTTTCTTATCCAACATCAGTACCTGACCTCATAAATGATAGATCGATATTCTTCTACAGCAGCCTTCCTCTGTGCCACTTTGTATTGGGGGGGGGGGGGGGGGGAATAGTAGGAGAGCTTTGTATTGAGGTGTTAGCAGATATTCGGATAGATGGACAGCAATGACGGCCCATAAATTGGGGCAAAGGGGCGCCACCCCCCTAATGCATGCTCCTGGCCCCTAATCTGCATGCAGTGTAGTGGACGCATGGATTCCAATGTGGGTTTTTTTTTTTTAAAGCACATGATTAGAGCCTGAGGCTGAAATTGACCTGATTGGCTGATAGGAGAAGCAACCATATTGGCCACCAAGGAGAAGACGAAGGGGGAAGCTGCCGAAGCTGCCCACAACCTAGATGGGGTAAGTGCAGGGCTGTTGGGTGAACAGGTGAGCGGGGGGGGGGTGGTGGGTGTTTTGATGATCAACCGCCGAGCGATGGGGGGTTTTTGACTGACAAATGGTCCGAATGGAGCGGGGGGCGCTGGGTTTGACTGATGGACCGACCAAACAGGAGGGGGGGGACAGCTCTGGCTGCATGTTTAGGGTTGTTGTCCTGCTGGAAGGTGAACCTCCGCCCCAGTCTCAAGTCTTTTGCAGATTCTTACAGGTTTTCTTCTAAGATTGCCCTGTATTTGGCTCCACCCATCTTCCCTTCCCATCAACTCTGACCAGCTTCCCTGTCCCTGCTGAAGAAAAGCATCCCCACAACATGATGCTGCCACCGCCATGCTTCACGGTGGGGATGGTGTGTTCAGGGTGATGTGCAGTGTTAGTTTTCCCCCCACACATAACGTTTTGCTTTTAGGCCAAAAAGTTAAATTTTGGTCTCATCTGACCAGAGCACCTTCTTCCACATGTTTGCTGTGTCCCCCACATGGCTTCTTGCAAACTGCAAATGGGACTTCTTATGGTTTTCTTTCACCAATGTCTTTCTTCTTGTCACTCTTCCATAAAGGTCAGATTTGTGGAGAACACGACTAAAGCCCCATACACACGGTCGGACAATCCGCGGACCAGGTCGGTCGGATCCTGTCCGTCATACTTTGTCTGATGTTGGTTTTGCGTACACACGGTCGGACAAAGTTGTCGGAAAATCCGATCATTCTGAACGTGGTGACGTTTGTTGCGTACGACGGGACTACGTAGAGGCTAGTAGCCAATAGCTTTGGTCTTGTAATGTGATCTGAGCATGCGTATCACTTTGTCCGGTCGGACAACCGTACACACGATCGGATTTGGTGTGATCGGACCGTGTTGTCGGCAAATCTTTCCAGCAGGGGATAAGACTTTGTCCGTCGGACAATCCGACGTACACTGTCCGATGGTGCATACACACGGTCTGATTTTTCAACAACATTGTCCGATCGGACCAAATTGATGAAAAAGTCCGACCGTGTGTATGGGGCTTTATAGTTGTCCTGTGGACAGATTCTCCCCCCTGAGCTGTGGATCTCTGCAGCTCCTCCAGAGTTCCCATGGGCCTCTTGGCTCTTCTCTGATGAATGTTCTCTTTGCCCGGCCGGTCAGTTTAGGTGGACGGCCATGTCTTGGTAGGTTTGCAGTTGTGCCATACTCTTTCCATTATCGGATGATGGATTGAACAGAGCTCCGTGAGATGTTCAAAGCTTGGGAGATTTTTTTATAACCTAACCCTGCTTTATACTTCTCCACAACTTTATCCCTGACCCGTCTGGTGTGTTCCTTGGCCTTCGTGATGCTCTTTGTTCACTAAGGTTCTCTAACAAAACTCTGAGGGCTTCACAGAACGGCTGTATTTATACTGAGGATTAAATTACACACAGGTGGACTCTATTTACTAATTAATGAAGGTGACTTCCGAAGGCAATTGGTTGCACTAGATTTTAGTTAGGGGTATCAGAGTAAAGGGGGCTGAATACAAATGCCCCCCCCCCATACTTTTCACATATTTATTTGTTAATAAAAATTGAAAAACGGGGCGTGGCTTGGACGGGACCCGGGATGGCTGCCTGAGTTCAGAGCTCCCGCACTAGGAGGACGAAAAAAGCCCTTTAATCATAGGAACCAGAGGTGCACTGAACATGGGCAGGTCGAGTAGGAGCACATCGACCCCCCGCACTGCTAAGGACCCCGGGACACAGCCGAACAACCACATCCCGGAGATGTTTCGCTCCCGCCCGGCGGGCCAACACGTGGAGACGCAGGCCTCGCAGGCCTCGCAAGCGCCGCAGGCCGCATCCCCAGACTCGATTAGGAGCCACGCCGACCGGGCGCCGGACGGACCCGCGGCACCCAGCCTCTTAGACCTCCAGAGGGACTTACAAAGTGTCGCCCTGGATATTAAACACACCCTAACGGCGGCAATCGCTGAACTAAAAACGGATATCCATGCGATGAACCACCGCCTGGCAGAAGTGGAAGATTCCTCCCAGCTACAGGCCGCAGCTATCAGGCAAGTACAAAAATCGTACGACCTGCAACTTCCCCACATATTTGAGCTCCATAGACAGGTGGAAGAATTAGATAATAGGGGTCGCAGGCATAACATTAGACTGAGAGGGGTCCCTGAGAGTGTGGATTTAGCTATATTGCCGCAAACTGTCTGCGCCATCTTTAATAACCTGCTAGAACGCCCAGCTGACACCCCTGTTGAAATGGAGCGTATCCCCCGCTCGCTGAGACCCCCTCCTCGTGAACCTGACCCCCCCAGAGACATTATCTGTTGTATAGTTAATTTTCCCCTCAAGGAGGAAATTCTCAGGAAAGCGAGAGAACGGGGACGTGTGTTATTTAATGGGACAGAAATCAAACTCTTCCAGGACCTCTCACAAATTACCCTGCAGAACAGACGTACCCTGCGCCCCCTACTGGACGTGCTACGCTCACGAAATATCCAGTATAGATGGAAATTTCCATTCTGCCTGTCCGCCACCGCCAGAGGTCGCACAGCACTTCTCAGAACCCCGGAAGACTTGCCCGCATTCTGTGAGCAACTTGACATACCGCCAGTTGTTATTCCAGAGTGGTACTCCTTTTACTTTCCCACTGAACCATGGAAGTCAGTGTCACACAACGCCTCACCCAAATCCCAGCGATCACGCTCCAGACGCCGCAGACTGGACCCCACTTCTCCTGGAGACCGCCAACCAAGAAGGGACTTTCCCGCACACAGCGCGAATCTTGCTGCCACCCCAAGACGGGATTACCAAGATAATTAAGGCTTCACTCCACTCCATCTCTCATGCTTGAAACAGTAAACAGACTCTGTCCCAATTGACTCCTGCACAGATCTCTGGCCTATGTGCTTTCCCCCCCTGCTTTGGACCACTGCCTTTTGTCTCCCTACTCCCCCCCCCCCTTTTTTGTATTTTTTCCCCCTTTTTTTTTTTCTTTTTGTTTTTTGCTTTTTCTCTTTTAGTTTTAGCCTCGACGATGAAGGTCTATCCAAAGGACTCCTTCCGTATCCCCACAGATGCAGTGTGCCTTCTTTGGACTCGGATCCGGAACATTAATCAGCCTCGGCAATCCACAAAGAAGCTCGTCGCAGGAGACCCCGTCCGCATCCTCTTAGCTGTAGCCTTGCCCTACTTGACTGCAGGTATTGTTATCACCCACTTATCTGCTTCGCATCAGAACTTACACACGGAACAAAGACTAACCGAATGGTCAGAACCCTGCCACTAGCACACTTGCAACCAGAACTGTTTTGTCAACTATGTCTTCACTGCATTCCCCTCCCCCCCCCCCCCTTTTTTTTTTTTTTAATTGTTATGTATCCCTTAAGGATTGTAGGTGGTATTGATTTCTGCAATAAGGTATTGGTTTAAATGTAGCCATGTCAGAACTTGGGCGGTAAGGGAAACCTGAGCACAATTTTTGGGAGTACTGTCCACGTCATTTTCAGTTTCCCATACACAGGGGATCTGAAACCGATGTCAACTACTCAAGCATCCCCCCCCCCTTTTTTTTTTTTTTTTTTTTTTACCTATGACTAATACATGAGAGCACATAGAAAATCAGTGGAACTGGTTTACTCTATCACCATGTGGTTAACATGTTTACGTTACTTGTTATTAAATGTTTAACGGTTTATCTCCATATATTTTCACTCCCACCTCTCGCAGTAGTGACACCTCTACCCAAGCATACCTCCTCACAGACCTTGCCCCGGATCATTACAGGATACTTCCTCACCCTTCACACACTATCCTTTGACTGAGCTGCCTATCTTGTTCGTCCTCCTCAGTGCGGCCTCTCATGACCCTTCCCAAGCTCATAGACCCCACACAGCTGGTCACATAGACCAGAGCTGACAACCCGGCTTCCCCCTACTAGGTGGATAGGCTTGCCCTAGGTCACCTCCGGTATACACACCTATCGGAAACCCAGTTGGGTCTCTGAGAATACTTTCCCACAACATACTCACCCACTTCGACCCTAATCTCTCCTCCCCCTAACCTCCTCTTCTCCCGCTCTTCTCCCTCCCTACCTACATCACTCCTTCCCCCCTCTTCCCCCAACCCCTACAACCTCTTCGCTTCCCTCTATAGCTGGGACCTCTTCTCTCCCCCCTTCCCCGCTACTGGGACACAAAAACAGTCCCTACAGGACACAAAGCCTTTATAGCACAACGAGCTACCCAAACAGTCTAATACCCAAGAACACTAAGACCAGCAAAATGCAGAAGGAAAGAAACAAATTACGCTGAATGTCTGTCTCTTAACGTAAAAGGCCTAAACCTTCCAGAAAAAAGATCGCAGGTTCTCTCTGCCTTGACTAAACACAAAGCTCACTTTTTAATGCTACAAGAGACTCACTTCCGCTCCGACACAATCCCCAAGCTAGCAAATCACATATACGATCGTGCACTCCACTCTACCAACCCGACCTCCAAAACTAAAGGGGTATCTGTTCTCATTTCCAAACAGGCTGATTTCCAGCTAACTGACTCTTTAAGCGACCACGACGGTAGATATATCTTTATTAAAGGCATATATGCGTCCAAACCAATCACACTAGCCAATATATATTGCCCGAACGAACACCAGGTAACATTTTTTAAAAATACATGCGATGTCTTGTCCACGTTTCGGGAAGGAATGCTAATTTTGGGTGGAGACTTTAATGTACCACTCAACCCAATATTGGACTCCTCTACAGGGACCTCCGCCCTCCCGTACCGTGCCTTAAGACAGATCAAACTCCAACTACAGAACTTGACCCTACACGACACATGGCGCACCACATTCCCGACAGACAAAGACTACACCTTTTACTCTTACCCACATCAGAAATACTCTAGAATAGACTATTTATTCCTCTCGCAGACCGACCTCCCACTCCTCTCACAAGCCACAATAGAGCCCATGTTTTTGTCCGACCACCACCCCATTACAATGACCCTTACTTTTCCCGACACTAAGAAAATTACCAAGACTTGGAGATTGAACCCGACACTCCTTAAAGACCCAGAATCACTAAGGCAATTGCACTCCTGTCTCCGTTTATATTTCCAGGAAAATTCCACCCCAGGCATTTTGCCTGTCACTGTCTGGGAGGCTCATAAATGTGTCATAAGGGGGAAGCTTATCTCCATGGCCGCAACAGCCAAAAAAAGACACCAGGAACTGATTAAATCTCTTATCAACAAAATCAATAGACTCGAAGTAGCACACAAACAATCAACCTCACAGACCACTCTCCAGGACCTCCTACACGCCCGCTCCTCTTTGCTGGATGAACTGGGGAAACGCACTAGACGTAGATACATTCTCCAGCAAAGGGTATTTTACGAACACGGCAATAAAAGTGGGAGACTATTGGCTCGCACGATACAGGCAGCTAAGGCTACGTCCATAATTCATAATGTTCGAGACAGCCAGGGAAAACTTCTTTCGTCCAATGAAGACATTGCAGCACACTTTGAAAATTTCTATTCTGCTCTCTACAATCTACCGACTAACGGCGTAGGGTCCCCTGACGCACATGACCGACTTTCACAAATGAGGGAACTCCTGGATAGTTATAGCCCCAACCCAATTACCCCGCAACAAGCGGCGACTCTAGATCAACCACTAACTGCCGAGGAACTAAATCTCGCTATTAAACAGATGAAACCGGGTAAAAGCCCAGGACCTGACGGCCTCCCCCTTATCTACTACAAAAGCTTTCCCGACGTACTTTCTCCCCATTTACTGACAACTCTCAACTCTCTCTCAAACCCAATCACCCCTGTTGGCAACATGTTAGAAGCCCACATAGCAGTCATCCCTAAGGGGGGCAAGGACCCCTTACAAGTGTCGAACTACAGACCCATCTCTCTACTCAATGTGGATATAAAAATATATGCGAAGATGATTGCAAACAGACTGTCACCCCTTATCCCTGGCCTCATCTCACCTGATCAAGTGGGCTTTATCCCGGGTAGAGAGGCCAGGGATAACACCATTCGTACACTAAACATTCAACACTGGCTCGCCACGACGGACTCCAAGGGATTTCTTTTATCACTCGATGCCGAGAAGGCGTTTGACAGGGTGGCCTGGGACTACACGCGGGAGGTACTAGGGACCATTGGCCTCCCTCCCCGCATGCTCGCATATATCAATGCCCTGTACACTAACCCGACAGCGAGAGTCAAAACCAATGGCCTCCTGTCAAACGCCTTCCCCATTAGCAATGGCACCCGCCAAGGATGCCCTTTATCCCCCCTGATATTTGTCCTGACACTAGAACCTCTCCTAAATAGATTGCGCGCCAACACAGATATACAGGGAATTGCCATCAATCGCAAAGATTATAAAGTAGCCGCATTTGCGGATGACATCTTATTAACACTGCAATCGCCTCGAACCTCGTTGCCAAACCTCTTGAGTGACATTAAAAGGTTTGGCCACCTCTCAAATCTCAAAATCAACTACTCCAAATCCCACGCCTTAAACATCTCCCTGCCCCCACAAGAAGTACTTCACTGCCAAGAATCTTTCCCCTTCCAGTGGAAAAGAGAATCCATTACCTACCTCGGTATTCAAATCACCAAGAAAATATCAGATCTTTACAACCATAATTTTCTAACAATCCTATCAAGAATCCAGACAGATTTGAAGAATTGGGCCAATCTTAATGTGTCATGGTTTGGACGCTCGGCCCTGATAAAAATGATAGTCCTTCCACGTATTCTTTATCTCTAGCAGACGATTCCGATCCACTTACCCCCTTCTTTCTTTGCATCTTACAAGAGGACATGCACAACATTCATCTGGAAAAATAGTGCCCCACGCATCAAATACTCTCGCCTGACATGCCCCAAGTCCAAAGGCGGAATTGCCCTACCTGACCTCCACATCTATTACCTGGCCTGCCACCTGACTAGACTGTTGGACTGGAAAGCCCATAGAGAGGGGAAAACCTGGGTCACCTTGGAAAGCTCCTTTTCACAATACCCACTACATACTCTCCCTTGGCTCTCACCGAAATACCGGGCCCCACCCATCAAGTCCCACCCGCTCATTTACCCCTCGTTGACGGCTTTTGAGAAAGCAGTTACCTCTCATCACATAACGGCCCACTTAAGTCCACTGACACCCTTGAGGGGGAACCCAGACTTCCCCCCAGGGGAGTCAGATACATTCCTGACACAGGAATGGCCACATGATGATGTCTTAGCACATCAATTCTTCCATAAAGGACGACTGAGATCGTATGACAACCTCAAATCCATGTCACGCACAAAAGATTTTCCCTTTTGGACCTGCAGACAACTGCGAAATTTTTTAACCTCCAAGAACCAAAATGACATTTGGACAAGACAACTCACCCCATTCGAGGCTCTTCACTCCCAAAAAGCACCACAAAGACACCTAATATCCTTAATCTATTCCTTGCTACAGGACGAGACTCGGCCCACACAGCCAGACTCCTCAAGACTCTCTTGGGGAAAAGACCTAAATCTGACGTTCACAGACGATGACTGGGAAACCATATGCTCACGCGCACACAAAGGAACACTAAACGTAGCAATCCAAGAAAACGGCTACAAAGTAATCACAAAATGGTACAGGACCCCCTCCCGCTTACACAAATTCTCTCCCTTAATTCCAAACTTATGTTGGAGGTGCAAAGGGGGAGAAGGATCCATGATCCACATTTGGTGGGAGTGCCCCGCACTCCAACCATTTTGGAAGGAAGTACACTCCATAATAGCACAGGTCACCACCTACAATTTAGACTTTAATGCTGCTCAGTATCTCCTCCATCACACAACTCTACCTAATCAATCCTACAACAAATCACTGGCCATGCATATGGTTAATGCTGCTAGACTATGCATCCCTGCTCATTGGCGATCAACCGATTCCCCAACCATCAGAGAATGGCTGTCGAGAATTGCTAAGATAGAGGAGATGGAAGAGCTGATATATACCTCACAAGACCGCTTACAGAAGTTTTCCTACACTTGGGCCTGCTGGACACACTTTAAATCTACAGAAGGATATAGATTCCACTTTCCTCAGTGATATCTTTATCCATGAACCGCTTGTGAAAGATCCTGTCATAATTGGTGCCGTGGCGTGGGACCGGGGGAGAGAGAAGCGGTCCCTTACCCTCTCACCCCCCCTTCCTCCTTTCCTCCTCCTCCACTCTCCCGTAGGGCTCCCCAACCTCTCCTCCCCCCTAACTCCCCTCCCCTCTCCTACCCACTCCTCCCTCTTTCTTCTTCTTTCCCACTTCCCGCATTCACCTCCCCTAATTCATAGCACGCTATCCAACAAATATACCTCATCCCCCCAGTAGAGGCATCTACGTTTTATTATACCCTACGTACAAGGTTCATGTGCCCGCCGAGACTGTGGTCGGACCTGTTGAAAGTGGTCCCCATGGTCAACAACTACTGTTGATTAAACCTGTTTTCAAGTATTTTGTCTCTTCTTAATGACAAACGATTGTTGGTAGTTCATGCAATGTTAAGTTTATCCTCACTAAGGGTTACTTTTGTTTAGCGGACCCTGTATCCCCTCTCTCCATGACTGGTAGTAAAGCCACATCTCTGTTCTTTATATGTACCTCCAATGTATGTTACCATCATGGATGCTCCTTTCTTGCACCTGTTCATTATGTTGTATGTACACCTGTTTTATCCTTCAATAAAACTTTTTTGTGGAAAAAAAAAAAAAAAAAATTGAAAAACATTTATCATTTTCCTTCCACTTCACAATTATGAGCCACTTTGTGTTGGTCTATCACATAAAATCCCAATAAAATACATTTACGTTTTTGGTTGTAACGTGACAAAATGTGAAAAATTTCAAGGGGTTTGAATACTTTTTCAAGGCACTGTAGATAGATAGATAGATAGGTAGATAGATAGATAGATAGATAGATAGATAGATAGATAGATAGATAGATAGATAGATAGCGGATAACCTGTGACAGTCCTAAAAATAAGTTTCTCTCTCCCTGGTCTTCTATGTGGGAAATATCTCTTCCAATTAGAAGTAGATTGTTCTCAGTGCGGGGTGATAAGAGCCGTGTGTTCTTTGCAGCTTCTTCTATTCCAGAGAAACATCATCTGATTAATATGAAGATAAGTGTTAATTAAACTCTGATCTGCATGACTAGTAATAGCGAACGACCATCTCTTGTACCCAGAGACTTGTATAATGAGGTCCAGAGCACAGGACACATCTTCCTCCCGAAGACACTTCAGTCGTTCCAGAACAATCTTCTCTCTTCTTCTAGAACTTTGTAAGACTTTAGGAAAAATAGGCTGATCGTGTGATAATAATGTGAAATGTGTATATATATATATATATATACACACGCTATATTACCAAAAGTATCGGGACGCCTGCCTTTATACACACATGAACTTTAATGACATCCCAGTCTTATGCCGCGTACACACGGTCGGAATTCTCGTCGGAAAAAGCTCTGATGGTTTTCCCGTCGGAATTCCGACGGAATTTCGCTCAAACTGTCTTGCCTACACACGCTCACACCAAATTCCGACGGTCAATAACACCACGCCTTAAAAAACGTTTGACTGCACTATAAAAGGGAAGTTTAATGCTTCTGAGAATGCGTCGAATTGTTTCCGAGCATGCGTCGGAATTTTGCGTGTCGGAATTGCATACACGCGATCGGAAAATCCGATAGAAAGGTTTTCCGTAGGAAAAATTAAGAACAGGTTCTCAATCCAAAGTCCGTCGGAAATTCCGACAGAAAAAGAGCGATGGGCATACACACGGTCGGAAAATCCGATGAAAAGCTCCCATCGGACTGTTTCCATTGGAAATTTCGACCGTGTGTACGTGGCATTAGTCCGTAGGGTTCAATATTGAGTTGTCCCACCCTTTGCAGCTATAACAGCTTCAACCCTTCTGGGAAGACTGTCCACAAGGTTTAGGAGGGTGTCTATGGGAATGTTTGACCATTCTTCCAGAAGCGCATTTGTGAGGTCAGGCACTGATGGTGGACAAGAAGGCCTGGCTCGCAGTCTCCACTCTAATTCATCCCAGAGATGTTCTATCGGGTTGAGGTCAGGACTCTATGCAGATCAGTCAAGTTCCTCCACCCCAAACTCGCTCATCCATGTCTTTATGGACCTTGCTTTGTGCACTGGTGCGCAGTCATGTTGGAACAGGAAGGGGCCGTCCCCAAACTGTTCCCAACAAAGTTGGGAGCATGAAATTGTCCAAAATGTCTTGGGATGCTGACGCCTTCATGCCCTGTACACACCATAGGATTTTCCGACAACAAAATCCATGTTTTTTTTTCTGACGGATTTTGGCTCAAACTTTTCTTGCATACACTCGATCACAAAAAGTTGGTCGAAAATTCCGAACGTCAAGCACGCGGCAGTGTTGCCAACCTACCAGATAGAAATTTACTGACATGACACCCAAAATTTACTGGCACAGCCAAGTTTTTACTAGCATTTCCAAAAGTTACAAAATTACAGTTTTAAGTGCAAATTTCAGTATTTGGAGCGACAAATAAGTATAATATGCAATTAACAATGTGATTTAACCACTTGCCTACCAGGTACGAACACCCCCTTCCTGACCAAGCCATTTTTCAGCTTTCAGCGCTGTCGCATTTTGAATGACAATTGGGCGGTCATGCAAGGATGTACCCAAATAAATTTTTTACCATTTTTTCCCCACAAATAGAGCTTTATTTTGGTGGCATTTGATCACCTCTGCGGTTTTTATTTCTTGCGCTATAAACAAATTAAGAGGGACAAGTTTGGAAAAACGCAATATTTTTTACTTTTTATTATAATAAATATCCAATTTTTTTTTTTAACAAATTTTTTCCTCATTTTAGGCCGATACGTATTCTTCTACATATTTTTGGTAAAAAAAAATCGCAATAAGCGTCTATTGATTGGTTTGCGCAAAAGTTATAGCGCCTACAAAATAGGGGATAGAATTATAGCATTTTTATTATTATTTTTTTTACTAGTAATGGCGGCGATTTGCGATTTTTATCGTGACTGCGACATTGCGGCGGACATATCGGACACTTTTGACACATTTTTGGGACCATTCACATTTATACAGCGATCCGTGCTATAAAAATGCATTGATTACTGTATAAATGTGACTGGCAGGGAAGGGGTTAACACTAGGGGGCACTGCAGGGGTTAATATGTTCCCTATGTAAGTGATTCTAACTGTGGGGGGAGGGGACTGACTGGGGGAGGGGAGCGATCGGTATCCCTATGTACAAGGGACACACCATCGGTCTTCTCTCCTCTGACAGGACGTGGATCTGTGTGTTTACACGTCCTGCTCAGTCACCGGGCAATTGCGGGTGCCTGGCGGACATTGCGCCCGCCGGGCACGCGCATCGGGTCCCCAGCGACGCGGCGCGCGCACGCCCCCTAGTGGCCAAAAAGCTAGCGCCGTCATATGATGGCGGCCCGCCACAAGAGCTGCACTGCTCCGCCGTCATTTGACAGTGGGCGGTTAGCTACAGGTAAAGGTAGCTATTAAGGCAAAAAGCATATTTATTATTTCATTTTCAATACAGTAAGGGCTCAGGGACAGGAAATTAGAATAGGGGGCACACACATGAAATTGACTCTCATAGCGACACTGACAGCAGTGTGCAGCAGCGCAGATCCCCGACACGTCCCCTCCTGAGTCACAGTGACAGTCTCTCTCAACACCAGGTGGTCCCTTCAGTCCCCTCCAGTCCAAACAGCACTGACAGTCCCGCTCCTGGCTTGCCTTGCTCCTGTCCCACAGACCCGCACATGAGGCTCTGGCCGCTCGGCTCCCTTGCGCCATGACATCACACAAAACGCTCAGGCACCACCCCTGCCAGACCAGCCCCTTACCGGTACTGCCCAAACACACTGTAGCAGACACTTTGATGGTCTTGGCCGGCTCTGGACCCGAGCTGCGCATGCCCACTTCCGAGCCAAGCATCACAGCCATATTTTTTTACTGGCAAACTTTTCCTCTTACTGGCATTTACTGGCAGGAGAAAAGTGCCCATTTTTTACTGACTGCCAGTAAAAATACTGATGGATGGCAACACTGGCACGCAGTGATGTACATCACGTACGACGAGCCGAGAAAAATGAAGTTCAATAGCCAGTGCTGCTCTTCTGCTTGATTCCGAGCATGTGTGGCACTTTGTGCGTCGGCATTGTCTACACACGATCGGAATTTCCGGATTTTGTTGTCGGAAAATTTGAGAACCAGCTCTCAAATTTTGTGTGACGGAAATTTCAATGGAAAATGGAGCCTACACACGGTCGGAATTTCCGACAACAAGCTCCGATCGCACATTTTCCGTTGGAAAGTCCGACCGTGTGTACGGGGCATAAGAGATCCCTTCACTGGAACTAAGGGGACAAGCCCAACCCCTGAAAAACAACTGTGCAGGCCAGTCAAGTTCCTCCACCCCAAACTCACTCATCCATGTCTTTATGGACCTTGCTTTGTGCACTGGTCCAAATCATTTGGTGGAGGGCGAATTATGATGTGGGGTTGTTTTTCAGGGGTTGGGTTTGGCCCCTTAGTTCCAGTAAAGGGAACTCTTAAGGCGTCAGCATACCAAGACACTTTGGACAATTTCATACTCCCAACTTTGTGGGAACAGTTTGGGGACGGCCCCTTCCTGTTCCAACATGACTGCACACCAGTGCACAAAGAAAGGTCCATAAAGACATGGATGAGCGAGTTTGGGGTGGAGAAACTTGACTGGTTTGCACAGATTCCTGACCTCAACCAGATAGAACATCTTTGGGATGAATTAGAGCAGAGACTGCGAGTCAGGCCTTCTCCTCCAACATCAGTACCTGACCTCACAAATGCGCTTCTGGAAGAATGATCAAACATTCCCATAGACACACTCCTAAACCTTGTGGACGGCCTTCCCAGAAGAGTTAAAGCTGTTATAGCTGCAAAGGGTGGGCCAACTCAATATTGAACCCTACGGACTAATGCCCCGTACACACGGTCGGAAATTCCGATGGAAAAAGTCTGATCGGATTATGTTTTTGGAAAATCCAATCGTGTGTGCGCTCTATCGGACTTTTTCCGTCAGAATTTCAGACGGAAAAAGTTTGAGAGCTGGATCTAAAATTTTCTGACAACAAAATCCGATCAGGCTTTTTCCCGATCGTGTGTAGCGAATTCCAACGCACAAAGTGCCACGCATGCTCAGAAAAAATTTGGAGACGAAAGCTATTGGCTACTGGCCTCTACCTAGTCCCGTCGTACGTGTTGTACCTCACCTCGTTCTGAACGATCGGATTTTCCGACAACTTTGTGCGACCATGTGTGTGCAACACAAGTTTCGGACAAAATCCGTCGGATATTGTGGACGGAATGTCCGACCGCGTGTACGGGGCATAAGACTGGGATGCCATTAAAGTTCATGTGTGTGTGTAAAGGCAGGTGTCCTAATAATTTTGACAATATAGTGTATATTACAGTGCCTTGAAAAAGTATTCATACCCCCTTGACATTTTTCACATTTTGTCATGTTACAACTAAAATTGTAAATGTATTTTATCGGGATTTTATGTGATGATAAACCAACACAAAGTTCATGTGCGTGTAAAGGCAGGCGTGCTAATACTTTTGGTAAAATAGTGTGTGTATATATATATATATATATATATATATATATATATATATATATATATATATATATATATATATATATATATATATATATATATATATATATATATATTTCTTTATATATATTTCTTTATTTACATATATACATATATCTATATATATCTATATATATATATATTTATTTATTTATATATATTTTATATATATATATATATTTATATTTATTTATTTATTTATTTATTTATATATATATATATATACAGTGGTGTGAAAAAGTGTTTGCCCCCTTCCTCATTTCCTGTTCCTTTGCATGTTTGTCACACTTAAGTGTTTCGGAACATCAAACCAATTTAAACAATAGTCAAGGACAACACAAGTAAACACAAAATGCAATTTGTAAATGAAGGTGTTTATTATTAAAGGTGAAAAAAAATCCAAACCATCATGGCCCTGTGTGAAAAAGTGATTGCCCCCTAAACCTAATAACTGGTTGGGCCACCCTTAGCAGCAACAACTGCAACCAAGCGTTTGCGATAACGTGCAATGAGGCTTTTACAGCGTCCTGGAGGAATTTTGGCCCACTCATCTTTGCAGAATTGTCCTAATTCAGTTACATTAGAGGGTTTTCGAGCATGAACGGCCTTTTTAAGGTCATACCACAACATCTCAATAGGATTCAGGTCAGGACTTTGGCTAGGCCACTCCAAAGTCTTCATTTTGTTTTTCTTCAGCCATTCGGTGGTGGACTTGTTGGTGTGTTTAGGATCATTGTCCTGCTGCAGAACCCAAGTTCGTTTCAGCTTGAGTACACGAACAGATGGTCGGACATTCTCCTTCAGGATCTCTTGGTAGACAGCAGAATTCATAGTTCCTTTTATCACGGCAAGTCTTCCAGGTCCTGAAGCAGCAAAACAGCCCCAGACCATCACACTACCACCACCATATTTTACTGTTGGTATAATGTTCTTTTTCTGAAATGCAGTGTTCCTTCTACACCAGATATACTTGGACACACACCTTCCAAAGAGTTCCACTTTTGTCTCATCGGTCCACAGAATGTTGTCCCAAAAGTCTTGGGGATCATCAAGATGTGTTGTGGAGAAATTGAGACGAGCTTTGATGTTCTTTTTGCTCAGCAGTGGTTTTCTCCTTGGAACTCTGCCATGCAGACCATTTTTGCCCAGTCTTTTCCTGATGGTGGAGGCATGAACGCTGACCTTAACTGAGGCAAGTGAGGCCTGCAGTTCCTTGGACGTTGTTGTGGGGTCTTTTGTGACCTCTTGGATGAGTCGTCGCTGCGCTCTTGGGGTAATTTTGGGCGGCCGGCCACTCCTGGGAAGGTTCACCACTGTTCCATGTCTTCGCCATTTGTGGATAATGGCTCTCACTGTGGTTCGCTGGATTCCCAAAGCTTTGGAAATGGCTTTATAACCCTTTCCAGACTGATAGATCTCAATTACTTTCTTTCTCAATTGTTCCTGAATTTCTTTGGGTCTCGGCATGATGTGTAGCTTTTAAGGATCTTCTGGTGGACCTTACTGTGTCAAGCAGCTCCTATTTAAGTGATGCCTTGATTGTGAACAGGTGTGGCAATAATCAGGCCTGGGTGTGGCTAGAGAAATTGAACTCAGGTGTGGACAACCACAGTTATAGTATGTTTTAACAAGGGGGGCAATCACTTTTTCACACAGGGCCATGATGGTTTGGATTTTTTTTCACCTTTAATAATAAACACCTTCATTTACAAATTGCATTTTGTGTTTACTTGTGTTGTCCTTGACTATTGTTTAAATTGGTTTGATGTTCCGAAACACTTAAGTGTGACAAACATGCAAAGGAACAGGAAATGAGGAAGGGGGCAAACACTTTTTCACACCACTGTATATATATATATATATATATATATATATATATATATATATATATATATATATATATATATATATATATATATAAAAATAAATATTATATATATATATATATATATATATATATATATATATATATATATACCATATTTATCGGCGTATAACACGCACCCCAAGTTTAGGAGGGCATTTTAAGGAAAAAAAGTTTTAGGAGGGAAGTTTAGGGAAAAAAAAAAAACTTACATTTAAGCGTCATTGCAGCCTTGCCCAGCGTCATTGCAGCCTTGCCCAGCGTCATTTGCAGCCTTGCCCAGTATCATTGCAGCTTGCCCAGCGTCATTTGCAGCCTTGCCCAGCGTCATTGCAGCCTTGCTCAGCGGCATTTGCAGCCTTGCCCAGTATCATTGCAGCTTGCCCAGCGTCATTGCAGCGTGCCCAGCGTCATTGCAGCTTGCCCAGCGTCATTGCAGCCTTGCCCAGCGTCATTGCAGCTTGCCCAGCGTCATTGCAGCATGCCCAGTTTCTTTGTAACTTGCCAGCGTCATTAGAAGTCCGGTCCGGGTTTAAATTTCCCGCCGCTGAGACTCTCTGTCGCGTGCGCCGCCGCCGAAAAAGCCCGAAGCGCGGCCGAAAAAGACCGAAGCACTCCCGGAAAAGGCAGAGCCGACTGTTCAGCTCCGCTCGCGGTCCCGCCTCCCTGCTGTTTCAGGAGCGAGCGCAGGGAGGCGGGACTACGAGCAGAGCCGAACAGTCTGCTCGGTCTATTCCGGCGCCGCTTTGGGTTTTTTCGGCAGCGCTCGCTATTTTTCCGCGGCGCTTGCCATTTTTGTCATTTTTTTTTGGGGTATCGGCGTATAACACGCACCTGCGAATTTCCCCCGATTTTAAGGGGGAAAAAGTGCGTGCTATACGCCGATAAATACGGTATATATATATATATATATATATATATATATATATATACATATATACACACACACATTTACATTCCCTTTCTACAGAACAGAAGCAGGTCAGAATCTGAATGCTACGTTCCTGCAATGTATATTTGGCCCACCAGGGATTTATTTTGCTAAGCAATACTGGGATTTGATTATTTTTTTTCTTTTTTTCTTTTTCTTTAGGGTTGCACACGAAGAGTTAATACGTCTGCTCTGTCTGCCCCTTGTCCTGTATCATTTTGATCACAGGGCCAGATCACTCGGCGGGAACAAACGAAGCCGCTGCATTAATTCCCTTAGCATGAAAGGGCGGGAGGCGAGGCTGTGACTTCAGAAGAGTCGCCTCCACCTGTCCCCCCCCCCCCCCCCCCGGAATAATGAAGGAATCATTTTTCTCTTCTTCTTTTCATCTAACACCTGATAAGAAGCCGCGTCCCCACGGCGGTGGCGACGGCATGCAAAGCGAGGGAGCGAGGCATAACTCACCGTCGACAGTTTTTTAAATTGAGGTGAGGGATGAGAAGCGGAGGAAGATGCCTATCGGCCCTCCGTCTCTGTTCACCGCTGATAATACGTCAAAACTCACCCGGCAATGTCCCCGAAAAACGCAAGTCAGATTGTCGAAAGTGCAAACATTTGTGTACGGGCAGCCAAGCGCGCAAACGCCATCTGCGCAAGCGGGTCCCCGGCAAGTCACAACATAAATTACGTCTGCCTTTAATTGACTTGGAAAAAGTTGAAAATAAAAAGACAGGAAGATAAATATGAAACGTGGAGTGCCTCGGCGCTGGCAAAAAAACCCCAAAACGCACGGATATAAATTAGCGCTCTCATCGGGGGGGGGGGGGGGCTCAGGCGGGAAGCTCTGGGAATTCTCAGAAAACATATTTATTGCTGATGTTTGTCGCTGTTTTTATTTTTTGTCCTCTCTTCAATCACGGGGCGCCAGGAGTAATGTACAACCCTACAGACCTTTATCCTGCTTCAGGCGTCAGAGCTCGCAGAAAAAGAAAAAAATCTCTCACGCCTTTTATCAGCGCCTGAAAATAACGGCAGTTGACGAGACGCGTATTTTACGGTCTGAGCCATTTATCCTTCCGATAGGCGTTTGGCATCTTCCGTGACACTTTCCCAAAAAGCCACTCAGGTTAAATTAAAGCTCTTCATCTTAGAGCGAACCTTTAGGTGTCTTTATGAGTCTGCAAGAAGGTTACAATGTAGAGCAACCGGATCATTTCTATGGTAATCTTCACCTATCATTAAAAGGTTATCCTTGGGGTCCAGTTCTACAACCTGGCCTAGACGGAAATCTGGGAACTCTGCACAGCTCTGAATCCCTCATAATGGGCACAGCAGGTGTACAGACCTGGGAACTCAGCACAGGGATGGTGGTAACTCCTCATAATGGGCACAGCAGGTGTAAAAATCCAGGAACTCAGCACAGGGATGGTGAGACCCTCTTATAATGGGCACAACAGGTGTACAAACCTGGGAACTCAGCACAGGGATGGTGAGACCCTCTCATTTAGGGAACAACATGTGTACATACTCAGGAACTCAGCACAGGGATGGTGGGAACCCCTCATAATGGGCACAGCAGGTGTAAAAATCCAGGCACTCCGCACAGGGATGGTGGAGTACCTCTCATAATGGGCACAACAGGTGTACAGACCAGGGAACTCAGCACAGGGATGGTGGGAACCTCTCATTATGGGCACAGCAGGTGTAAAAATCCAGGAACTCAGCACAGGGATGGTAAGACCCTCTTATAATGGGCACAACAGGTGTACAGACCTGGGAACTCAGCACAGGGATGGTGAGACCCTCTCATATTGGGAACAACATGTGTACATACTCAGGAACTTAGCACAGGTATGGTGAGACCCTCTCATAATGGGCACAACAGGTGTACAGACCCGAGAACTCAGCACAGGGATGGTGGGAACCCCTCATAATGGGCACAGCAGGTGTAAAAATCCAGGCACTCAGCACAGGGATGGTGGGAACCCTCATAATGGGCACAACTGGTGTACAGACCCAGGAACTCAGCACAGGGATGGTGGAGACTCTCTCATAATGGTCACAACAGGTGTACAGGCCCTGGAACTTAGCACAGGGATGGTGGGGACCCCTCATAATGGGCACAATAGATGTACAGGTCTGGAAACTTAGCAAAGGGATAGTGAAAAACCCTCATAATAGGCACAGCAGGTGTACAGACCCAGGAACTCAGCACAGGGATGGTGGGAACCATGGGCAGGACGAAACGCATCAGGGATGTGGTTGGACTGAGGCTGCTTTTACCTTATGACTGTCGGGTATTATCGGTGTGCTGCATTCAGAGGTTTTTTCTTCTTCCTGTACTGTATGTATTGAGCCAGGACAGGCTCTTTCTGAAACAGCACCAACAGTGTGAATTACCAGACTTGGATAGTATACCTTGGAGTTGCACTCTTACCTTACTTGGTGCAATTATGCACATGGCCATATCTGGTCAGTGGTGTCACCACCACCCTTCCACTTTGCTTAACTAGCAGGGGATTCCCAGCCATGTATGTGAATGGGGCTGGGTGATGTCACTAGCTGTTAAGGACTCTGCGGTACCAGGTGGGTTTCCCATTAACATCTATATATCATATAGGATATGAGCCTGGCATAGATGAGGGGGGAATCCCCAGTGAGTTTTTACTTTACAAAAAGTAAAATATCTGGAAGCTCTCATTTACCGGCAGTTTAACTTGCATTCAACCAGGTCATATAGCCTTAACATAGGGGGGTGTTTTGCCAGGAGAGACACCCCCTGAAAAAGCACCTTGACCCCATGTTGATGAGGACAAGGGCCTCTTTCCCACAACCTTGGCCCAGTGGCAGTGGAGATCTGCGGACAGGGGGCTTATTGGAATCTAGAAGCCCCCTTTAACAATTAGGGGGCCCCAGATACCACCCCCATGTTGTTAAGTAAGGGGTATATAGTTTTCTAGGCTAATAGACAAGGGATTGTCAAACAGATGGTATGGGGGGGGGGGGCACTGCCCTGGGGGACATGTATCAAAAAATAAATAAAATTGGGGACTCCATGCAAAAAAAGATTCCCCAAAAATACAGTCCTTATTCTTGATGAGGGTCTGGTATGGGGGAAAAAAACATGTGGACCCCCCCCCCCCCCCCCAATTCCATACCCGAAAGCCTTAAAAGATATATATTTTAAGGAGAAGCCACATGCATGCAAAAAAAAATTAAAAAAAAGCGTGAGCATCCTAAAAACCTTTGGAAAGGGGGGAAGTGAAACCCCCCTCCTAAATCATACCAGGAAACATGCCCTCAACATAGGGGATGGGTAATTTGCATGGCAAAGCACCTTATCCCATGATAACCCCTTTGCGCCGGCAGTACGCAAATATGCGGCCTCTTGGCGGGTGAGCCTAGGTGCCCAGCGGCCGAATATTTGTGTACCAATTAACCAACACAGCTGTGCCGAGAGAGCACCCTGCCAGCTCCCGGCACAGTTACAGGCGGCTAACGGAAAGCTCCCGAGTGCCTCTTTTGATCGGGAGCCTTCCGATCATGTGATCAGCATGACAACCAATCAAGGTGGTCACATGATCATAAGCCCAGCCTCCCAGCATCTGAAACCTCTTAACGGGCCGGGAGGTACTAGTGCAAAGGGGTTAATGATCAAAAGAGCCTCTTCCCCACAACCCTGGCCCAGTGGTTCACAGGTCTGCAAATAGGAGGCTTATCGGAATCTAGAAGTCCTCTTTAACAACAAGGTGGCAGATTATAGCAAGTAGGGATCAAGTAGAAATGTAGTCGAGGAACAAGCCAAAGATCGGTAGTGAATGGGTTGCAGGTTGGGATTGAGCAGAAGCGCAGTTGTGGAACAAGCCAAGGTCTGTAACAAGTGGTTGCAGGTTGGGATTGAGCAGAAGCGAAGTTGTGGAACAAGCCAAGGTCTGCAACGAGTGGTTGCAGGTTGGAATTGAGCAGAAGCGCAGTTGTGGAACAAGCCAAGGTCTGTAACGAGTGGTTGCAGGTTGGGATTGAGCAGAAGCGCAGTTGTGGAACAAGCCAAGGTCTGCAACGAGTGGTTGCAGGTTGGAATTGAGCAGAAGCGCAGTTGTGGAACAAGCCAAGGTCTGTAACGAGTGGTTGCAGGTTGGGATTGAGCAGAAGCGCAGTTGTGGAACAAGCCAAGGTCTGTAACGAGTGGTTGCAGGTTGGGATCGAGCAGAAGCGCAGTTGTGGAACAAGCTAATGTCTGTAACAAGTGGTTGCAGGTTGGGATTGAGCAGAAGCGCAGTTGTGGAACAAGCCAAGGTCTGTAACGAGTGGTTGCAGGTTGGGATTGAGCAGAAGCCCAGTTGTGGAACAAGCCAAGGTCTGTAACAAGTGGTTGCAGGTTGGGATTGAGCAGAAGCGCAGTTGTGGAACAAGCCAAGGTCTGTAACAAGTGGTTGCAGGTTGGGATTGAGCAGAAGCGCAGTTGTGGAACAAGCCAAGGTCTGTAACAAGTGGTTGCAGGTTGGGATTGAGCAGAAGCGAAGTTGTGGAACAAGCCAAGGTCTGCAACGAGTGGTTGCAGGTTGGAATTGAGCAGAAGCGCAGTTGTGGAACAAGCCAAGGTCTGTAACGAGTGGTTGCAGGTTGGGATTGAGCAGAAGCGCAGTTGTGGAACAAGCCAAGGTCTGCAACGAGTGGTTGCAGGTTGGAATTGAGCAGAAGCGCAGTTGTGGAACAAGCCAAGGTCTGTAACGAGTGGTTGCAGGTTGGGATTGAGCAGAAGCGCAGTTGTGGAACAAGCCAAGGTCTGTAACGAGTGGTTGCAGGTTGGGATCGAGCAGAAGCGCAGTTGTGGAACAAGCTAATGTCTGTAACAAGTGGTTGCAGGTTGGGATTGAGCAGAAGCGCAGTTGTGGAACAAGCCAAGGTCTGTAACGAGTGGTTGCAGGTTGGGATTGAGCAGAAGCCCAGTTGTGGAACAAGCCAAGGTCTGTAACAAGTGGTTGCAGGTTGGGATCAAGCAGAAGCGCAGTTGAGGAACAAGCCAAGGTCTGTAACAAGTGGTTGCAGGTTGGGATCAAGCAGAAGCGCAGTTGAGGAACAAGCCAAGGTCAGGAATGAGTGGTAGTGAAGATACAGATGGCAACATGAGAGACAAAAGCAAGATATTGGCTGGAGAGAGCACAATAATCTGGCAAACAGGAAGTACAAAGGCATGGCTTAAATAGGAAATTCATGGGAGGAGCAAAGAGTTCAAGGTTCACCAGAAACAAGGAACCAGGCAGGATGGTCAAAAGGATCAGAATAGGTGCTATCCAGCATCTCAGGAGACTCAGCAAGAAGAATTACTGCTGGACGCAGCAGAGGTCATGGGTTGAGATCCTGGTTCTGAAAGTAACGCAGATCCATAATTTTCCTGTAATATCACAGACCAAATATGATCATGTGCCTTGAAAATAGGCAATAAAAGCATTTTTTCAGCCAAAACTTAAAAGAGAAGGGAAGATATTCCTTCACTTCCTGTCCTGGAGATGCAACAGAACATTAGAGTCTATCTCCACAAAGTGATAGGTAATTGTGGCTATACATACCCTTTAGCTTGTCAGAGATTCCCGGAGCATCAGGATGCAAGCCATTTGCATAGGGACGGCATTACAGTGCTGGACTGCACAGCGCCGCTTTTAACAGGGTCAGTCTGTTGGAGCTTTAAGATTAAGGGAGGGGCCTCAAGGGCTGGGCGGATCTCGGGAGGAAAAAGTATTCTGTGAAGGAAGGGGAAGTGACGCCAGGAGGAAGGGGAAGTGACGTCAGTTACACGTGGTGGAGGAAGAGTGTTGGTTTTAAATGAGGTTGGTTTTAAATGAGGTTTCCCTAGACGGGGCAGTTTTTTGGGTCCCTGGAAGAGGAGAAGTACATGTATGGAACATGTAGTACCCATCCATTGGATGGGAGTGGATAGTGTACTTCCGGGTTAAGAGGGGTTTAACCCGGAAGGATAAAAAGGTTTCGGTCACTGTTGACAGGTTGGGTACCGCCTCCAAGCCCGGGGTTTGCCGACTGGAGGCAAGAGTTCAAAAGTTCAAGATAGTTGTCACGTGACCAGTGTTTGTGTTTTTACCCCCTAATAGTGACCCAGTTAATAGGGAGTTTGAAGTGACGGTTTAAAATGGTTAAAATAGTTATTTAACCACTTCAATACTGCAGACTGTCATATGACATCCACAAGGTGGATCTACCATCCTGGGTGCGCGATGTCCGCCGGGCACCCGCGATTGCCCGGGAACACAGCAGGACCGTGGATCTGTGTGTGTAAACACACAGATCCACGTCCTGTCAGTGGAGAGGAGACCGATGATGTGTTCCCAGTACAGAGGAACACCGATCGGTATCCTCCCCTTTTGAGTCCCCTCCCCCCACAGTTAGAATCACTACCATAGGGAACACATTAACCCCTGCAGCGCCCCCTAGTGTTAACCCCTTCCTTGCCAGTCACATTTACACAGTAATCAGTGCAATTTTATAGCAACGATCGCTGTGTAAATGTGAATGGTCCCAAAAATGTGTCAAAAGTGTCCGAAGTGTCCGCCGCAAAGTCGCAGTCATGAAAAAAAATCGCATATCGCCGCCATTACTAGTAAAAAAAAAATGCAATAAATCTACCCCCTATTTTGTAGACGCTATAACTTTTGCGCAAACCAATCAATATTCGCTTATTGCGATTTTTTTTTTTTTTTACCAAAAATATGTAAAATACGTATCGGCCTAAACTGAGTAAAAAAAAATAGATTTTTTTTTAAAAAATGAATAATTTATTATAGCAAAAAGTAAAAAATATTGTGCTTTTTTCAAAATTTTCACTCTTCTTTTGTTTATAGCGCAAAAAATAAAAACCGCAGAGGTGATCAAATACCACCAAAAGAAAGCTCTATTTGTGGGGGAAAAAACGACGTCAATTTCGTTTGGGTGCAATGTCGCAATTGTCAGTTAAAGCGACGCAGTGCGGAATCTCAAAAAGTGCTCTGGTAAGGAAGGGCTTAAAATCGTCCGGGGCTGAAGTGGTTAAGATTTTATATTTTATTATTAAAAGGCAGGCTGGCCATTTACTCCACACCTTGTCGAGTCTTTTGTTATAAGTGGGACTAGGCTTGGGGTAGTGGTTTAAGTATTCTGGGATCTGGGCTTAAAGTGGATGGCCGCCCTGAAAAAAAAAACTTCATAAAAATGTTAATAAAAATTTAAATGGAAAAAAAATAAATTTTTTTTTTTTTTTTTTACTTACCAGAAATGGCTGTTGCTAGGCAGATCTTCCTGTTCCGCGGAGCTGTTCTGTCTTCTGCTCCTAGCGCCGTCTTCTAGTGAATGGGGCGCGGTGTGCTATGGGAACTGTGTGTCCCACAACACATCGCGTTCCCCATTCACAAAGCGACGCGCGACTTGCGCATGCGCAGTAGGAAACGGGCAGTGAAGCCAGCAAGGCGACACTGCCTGTTTTCCCCTTGGTTGGAATGGCGGCGCCGCAAACCGAGACCAGAGGGACGATCGGTCTCGGGCGGCCGACATCGCAGGCACCCAGGACAGGTAAGTCTGCTTATTAAAAGTCAGCAGCTACAGTGTTTGTAGCTGCTGACTTTTTTTTTTTTTTTTTTTCCCGCCTGGCCCTCCCCTTTAAGTCCTACATATGTCATGAAATTTCTACAGATCTGTATAAAAAAATCCATGAAAATGATAACAAGCATTGAGAAATGTTACAAACACATCACAGTTTTTCCATTCTGCATTCCATGAATATCTTATGTTCTCAGTGACATTCAATGTACATTCCCTTTAATGATCTCCGGCACCTCTCGCCACTCAGCCAGCCGCCCAATGGTCCTGTCTCGGCGTCCCTGCGTCTCTGTTTTTCTACGATAGCCGAGCGCCACAAAGCCTTCAGAAGCGCAAAAAGTAAGCGTCGCCCCGTGAAAAGAGCGAATATGGAAATGCTCCCCTTATCGTCCCCCTCTGTACTTCACAGGAGCTTAATAAGCTGACACTTTGATATTTCACATCCCATTTTCTGCTCCTCTCTATGTAGAGTGCTGCCGACTTGTGGGCGGAAGCTCTCAATTTCCCCACAATTGAAGTGCCGGCTTTGTAGTTTTTTCCCAAACACGGCTCTGAAAATCTGAGCATCCCTCGCCGCGTCTTTCTGAGAGGATTCTTCATCCGCGTCCTGTTGTTTTCACAATGAGGACGATGTAGGACAAATTATGAAAGCGCCTCGTTAATGTTTTCTGGAGCTCTTTGGAGAGTGTCCCGGGCAATGTGAAAGGAGTGAACAGCGATCTGTCATGACAAGCATGCTACATCTTTATTAACTCGAAATCTGCAGGTCTGCAACTACCGTGGAAGTCCTTCCGTGGATCTCTCCCCCTTTCTTTAAGGTCTAGAAACAACCAGAGGCGGACTGACCATTCGGCCACTCGGGCACTTCTCGAGGGCCCCGGCCACTAGGGGGCCCCATCAGGGTTGCCAGCCTCAGTAAATCCAGGGACAGTATGTAAAAATCTGTTTCTGAAATATCCCTTACCGACATCCTTTTGGTCTAAAAATGCAGAGATTATAGCTGCCCCACCTCTCCAGTACCTTCTCAGCCAATAAAAACATGTCTGTGTATACTGTGTGATTGTATACTGTGTGTGTGTGTATACTGTGTGGCCCCATAATCTCTGATTGTCTGGGGGCCCCATAATCTCGTATTGCCCGGGGGCCCCATGAATTGTCAGTCCGCCCCTGGAAACAACACTGTGCTTATATCCAAATAGCTTACATATATACACTACCCTGTTTCCCCGAAAATAAGACCTAGCGTGATTGTCAGTGATGGCTGCAATATAAGCCCTACCCCCCCCCATCCCCATCCTCCAGGACTTTAACTAGGGATTATTTGGGGGGTAGGCTTATATTGCAGCCATCACCGACAATCACGCTAGGTCTTATTTTCGGGGAAACAGGGTATATTGTCAAAAGATTGAACTGTTTCCCCCATCCCCATCCTCCAGGTCGTTTAGGAACAAATTAAATAGGATTGGTCCCAGCACAGAACCCTGGGGGACCCCACTACCCACCCCTGACCATTCCGAGTACTCCCCATTTATCACCACCCTCCATGATGTGCCGAACCCGAGCGCCTGGTAGACCACATACTGTTTGGCACTTCAGGTCCTTGTTACAGATTGCCCTCTCTGTCCTTCTAAGAATTGAGTCCCCTATCACCAGAATCTGCCTTTCCTTTCCCTTCCCCCCCCCCCCACTCTCACTGGAGGAGCTAGGAGAGTCCCTCAGCTCCAGCAGTGCTGGTCCCTGACTGGTTTCACCAATGTCACTCAATGGAGCGTACTTATTGGGATGCTCCAGCCCTGTATCGGCCTCCCTGGCACTTCCCCCTCTACCCTTCCCAACTGTCACCTAAAGGCAGGTGTCCCAATACTTTTGACAATATGGTGTATATTACAGTGCCTTGAAAAAGTATTCATACCACTTGAACTAAAACCGTAAATGTATTTTATTGGGATTTTATGTGATAGACCAACACAAAGTGGCACATAATTGTGAAGTGGAAGGAAAATGATAAATGGTTTTCAACATTTTTTACAAGTAAATATGTGAAAGGTGTGGGGGGTACATTTGTATAGCGCCCCTCGGAGTCAATACTTTGTAGATCCTCCTTTCTCTGCAATTACAGCTGTAAGTCTTTTTGGGGATGTCTCTGTCAGAAACCATGAATCAGACTGAGACAGAAGTACAGTTAAATCACACTTGTTTAATAATAATAAAAAAAGGTAAACAGAGTAAACGTAGTCAAAACATAGGCAGAGTTCAGGACCGGATAGTCAGACAAGCCAAAACCTCAGGGAGCCAGAGATGAGCATAGTAGAACAGCAAGCAGGATCTGGAGCCAGAAGGAATGTCAGCCAAGCAAGTCTTTAACAGGAACACAAGAGCGCGTCTCTAGAGATGTGACCAAGGAGAAGGCAGAGATCATCTGGGCAAGATGGCTTAAGTAGGCAGGACTCATGAGCAGGATATCATCAACAGGTGAGCCACTGTGGAGTAATCTGGCAATTAGCAGACAGCTGAGCGGCCAGCTTAGAGAAGGAAAGGCTGAGCCCAGCCCTGACAGTCTCTTCCAGCTTTGCACATCTAGAGAGGGACATTTTTGCACATTCTTCTTTGCAAAATACCTCAAGCTCTGTCAGATTGGATGGACAGCGTCTGTGAACAGCAATTTTCATGTCTTGTCACAGATTCTCAATGTGATTTAGGTCTGGACTGTGACTGGGCCATTCTAACACATGAATATGCTTTGATGTAAACCATTCCATTGTAGCTCTGGCTGTATGTTTCGGGTCGTTATCATTCTGGAAGATGAACCTCTACCCCAGTCTCAAGTCTTTTGCAGATTCTAACAGGTTTTCTTCTAAGATTGTCCTGTATTTGGCTCCATCCATCTTCCCATCATCTCTGACCAGCTTCCCTGTCCCTGCTGAAGAAAACCATCCCCACCACATGATGCTGTCACCACCATGTTTCACAGTGGGGATGGTGTGTTCAGGGTGATGTGCAGTGTTAGTTTTCCCCCCACACATAGCGTTTTGCTTTTAGACCAAAAAGTAAAATTTTGGTCTCATCTGACCAGATCACCTTCTTCCACATGTTTGCTCCCCTCCCCCACATGGCTTCTCACAAACTGCAAACAGGACTTCTTATGACTTTCTTTCTCCAATGTCTTTCTTCTTGTCACTCTTCCATAAAGGGCAGATTTGTGGAGAACACGACTAATAGTTGTCCTGTGGACAGATTCTCCCCCCTGAGCTGTGGATCTCTGCAGCTCCTCCAGAGTTACCATGGACCTCTTGGCTGCTTCTCTGATGAATGCTCTCCTTGCCCGGCCGGTCAGTTTAGGTGGACGGCCATGTCTTGGTAGGTTTGCAGTTGTGCCATACTCTTTCCATTTTCGGATGATGGATTGAACAGAGCCCTGGGAGATGTTCAAAGCTTGGGATATTTTTTTATAACCTAACCCTGCTTTATACTTCTCCACAACTTTATCCCTGACCTGTCTGGTGTGTTCCTTGGCCTTTGTGATGCTGTTTGTTAAGGTTCTCTAAGAAACCTCTGATGGCTTCACAGAACAGGGGTATTTATACTGAGATTAAATTACACACAGGTGGACTCTATTTACTAATTAGATGACTTCTGAAGGCAATTCGTTCCACTAGACTTTAGTTAGGGGTATCCGAGTAAAGGGGGCTGAATACAAATGCCCCCCCCCCCCCACACTTTTCACATATTTATTTGTAAAAAAAATTGAAAAACATTTATCATTTTCCTTCCACTTCACAATTATGAGACACTTTGTGTTGGTGTATCACATAAAATCCCAATAAAATACGTTTACGTTTTTGGTTGTAACATGACAAAATGTGGAGAATTTCAAAGGGGTACAAATACATTTTCAAGGCACTGTACATACAAGGTGTTATATATATGCAGGAGGCTGTTTGGATTTAAAGGGTTGTAAACCCTCAAGGTTTTTCACCTTAATGCATTCTATGCATTAAAGTGAAAAACCTCCTGTGATGCAGCTGCCCCCCAGAGCCACCCTTTTACTTTCCTCAACCCGGTCTTTCCAGCGACGGGGATGAGCACACCAGCTCCAGCCGGTGTCTCGTGTCCTGATTGGATGGATTGATACCAGCGCAGCCATTGGCTCCCGCTGCTGTCAATCAAATCCAATGACGTGGGAGCCGGGGGGGGGGCTGGGACGAGTCCTGCTGTCTGTGTCAATAGACACAGCAGCAGGACACAGGAGCACGCCCGCACGAGTGCCCCAAAGGAGAGGGGCTCTTCAACGGGGCACTTGAGAAGAGGAGGGGCCAGGAGCGCCACTGAGGGACCCCAGAAAAGGAGGATCGGGGCCACTCTGTGCAAAAGCAACTGCACAGAGGAGGTGAGTATAAGATGTTTTTTTTGTTTTTAAACAAACCTTTAGATATCCTTTAAGCAAAGACATGGTTTCAATTCTATTGCAGAATACAGAATACAGATCAGTGTTCAGTCGTGTCTGTTTGCTCCAAATAAGCACTGTATTTCCATTAAAGCTAAAGTTTACTCAGCATTCCCTCCTGTGTCTCCAGTGATCCATGTAACTTTTGTGCCTCCAGTGCCTCAATGAAACCTTTGCCCCAGCGACCCCTGTTACACCTGTGTCTCCAGTGACCCCTGTAACTCCTGTGTCTCCAGTGACCCCTGTAACTCCTGTGCCTCATTGAAACCTGTGCCTCTATAAATCCCTATTACTTCTGTGTCTCCAGTGACCCCTGTGCATCCTTTGTTTACAAGGACCCCTATAGCTCCCATGCCTCCAGCAAACCCCTGTGTATCCAGTTACCCCTGTAACTCAATGACATTTGTGCCTTCAGAAACCCCTGTGACTTCTGTGCCTCCAGTGACCCCTGTGACATCTGTGTCTCCAGTGATCCCTGTTACTTCTGTGTCTCCAGTGACCCCTGTCCATCCTGTGTCTCCAGTGACCCCTGTCCATCCTGTGTCTCCAGTGACCCCTGTTCATCTCGTGTCTCCAGTGATCCCTGTGACTCCTGTCCCTCCAGTGATCCCTGTAACTACTGTGTTTCCAGCACCCTCCAGTGACTCCTGTGTCTCCAGTGATCCCTGTAACTCCTGTGCCACTAGCAACCCCTGTTACTTCTGTGTCTCCATTGACCTCTGTGCATCCTGTGTCTTCAGTGACCCCTACTGTGCTTCCAGCACCCCAATGACTCCTGTGCCTCCAGCGACCCCTGTGACTCCTGTGTGTCCAGTGACCCCTGTGCCTCCAGCAACCCCTCTAACTCCTGTATGTCCAGTGACCCCTCTGCATCCTTTTCTTCCAGCGACTCCTGTGACTCTTTATCTCCAGTGATCCCTGTAACTTCTGTGTCTCCAGTGACCCCTGTGCATCCTGTGCTTCAAGTGACACCTGCGCATCATGTGCTTCCAGTGACCCCCGTGCATTCTATGTCTTCAGCAACCCCTGTACATCTTATGTCCCCAGTAACTCCTGTTCTTCCAGTGTCTCCACAGTATCCATTGTATCAAGTTCTGCTGCCAGCTTCATGGTTGTGTTCAAGGGCTGGCTCCTTAGACTTTGTGCCTTGGTCCTTTGTAGGGTTCACATCCTCACTATATGTGCAAGCAGCAGAGGAGGTTCATCTGATATCGCCTGCGTCCCTACAGCATCCATGGTCACTATGTGAACACTGTGTCCAGTATCTTCCTGTGACTCCACTGCACTGCACAATCTGCATCACACACCATCTCCACACCCTGCTCTCTATGTCTATGACAATAGATGTACTTGGGAAAAATTCTCTGATTTTTTTTTCATACAAACAACTTTACTTACCTGCTCTTCACAACAGGATTCTGTTGAGGTGCAATATGGTCCAATCAAAAGCATTTTTGGAACACTTATGCCCCGTACACACGGTCGGAAATTCCAACCTCAAAATCTGTCGGATTTTTTCCGACGGATTTTGTCCGACACTGGTGTTGCATACACACGGTTGGACAAAGTTGTCGGAAAATCCGAGCATCCTGAATGTGGTGACGTTTGTTGCGTACGATGGGACTACGTAGAGGCTAGTAGCCAATAGCTTTGGTCTTGTAATGTGATCTGAGCATGCGTGGCACTTTGTCCGTCGGAATTCGCTACACACGATCGGAAAAAGTCCGATAGGACTTTGTTGTTGGAAAATTTGAGAGCAGGAGATAAAACTTTGTCCGTCGGAAAATCCGACGGAAAAAGTCAGATGGAGCCTACACACGGTTGGAATTTCTGACAACATTGTCAGATAGGACATTTTCCGTCGGAAAATCTGACCGTGTGTATGGGGCATTAGAAGGAGAATGCCGAAACACAGTACAATCCTCAAACAAGTAACAAAAACATTCTAGCATGTCAGGTAAGGATCTCCAGGCATCACTTCCTGTTCCAGTGACCCCACCAGCTTTCCTTATTTTAGATTCACCCAAGATAGGAAATGAGAGGAAATGTCCCCAATGAAGTCACAGATAACAAGTAAAACCTTATAAAAAATCTCTTTGCACATTATCCAAAAAAAAAAAAAAATATATATATATATATATATATATATATATATATATATATATATATATATATATATATATATATATATATACATATATATATATTTGACAAGCTTGTAGGCAGATGTAGTTAGCTAGTCTGCCACTAGGTGGCTCTGTTCCAGAATGGTGTCTGGTTACAGGAGATGTGTCATCAGGTGCTAGGCCCCTTTGAGTCAGAGCCCTCTTGTAGTGATGTAATGAGTGAGTCAGGGTCCAAATATAAGCCAGGTTGGGAGGTGCCCTAGTGCAGTTGGGAAATGGGAGGCAAACACCCCACATCTTGGTAGATGTAGCCAGCAAGTGTAGGCTCTGGACAGGGCTGGAGGCTGGGGGGAGGTAGACCTGCATCCAGAAGAGCCGGCTGGGAGAGGCATACCCATGGAGAAGATGACTGTAGAGATCTTATCCCAATGAGTTCAGGGCTGGAGGCTGGGGAGCGGTAGACCTGCATCCAGGAGAGCCGGCTGGGAGAGGCATACCCATGGAGAAGATGACTGTAGAGATCCTATCCCAATGAGTTCAGGGCTGGAGGCTGGGGAGAGGTAGACCTGCATCCAGGAGAGCCGGCTGGGAGAGGCCTACCCATGGAGAAGATGACTGTAGAGATCCTATCCCAATGAGTTCTAATGACCCTGGGTGGAGAAAGACTGTTAAGGGAAGATGGCTGACTTAAAGCGCTGCATGATGCTTTCACTTGTGACTACTGCGGACCATCAATATGACCCCAGATAGTATGTTGATGTGATGTGACCGTTTATGCCATTTTCCAAGTGCCACCAGTAAAGTGCAGCAACCCTTCCTATGGGGATATCAAGGTCAACAGCTGAGAATGTATGAAGGAAGCCTCTGGTATAGAGTGGGCACAAGATGGTGGAGGGTACAGCCTTATCAAGAGGGTTACTGTTCTAGCAAGGAGAGGAGTGGGGCAGGAACTTGTAACTTTCGCGCCAACTTCTAGCCAATGACAAGTCCCTACTCACAGGCTTATATAGGCCCATAGTCTGATTTTATCTCTAGACTAATTTTTTTTTGGCAATGATATGGCTGGCAGAAGAGGCCAGCATGCATCAAAAGTTTGTTCAACAATCTATTAAGTTAGCCAATAAATGGCATTACCCTGAATCCAAATTTCTACGTTTGTCAATGGCTAATGCGCAATAATGCTGTAGGTAATAAGAAAGAAATGATCTGACCACAGTAATGGAAAAAGCTCAGGGATAGTTTAGGAATGAATACGCCTGGAGACTAAATAATTCTATAGCTGTCTACTAATTGAATACAAAAATTTGAAAGCTGTCCATGTTTAATTTAACAGATTTATATACCCAATGCAGATGAGTGAGTTCAGCCTGGACATCTCTGGTTGCCATTAAAAAAAAATACGCTTTTTCTACATATTCCCCCACAGAGACAGACGAACAAATTAAATGAACATTGTGTATTCATAGGCTGATTGAATTGATTTTCATTCTTGCTGCTTTTCATGAAAAATCGGAAACTGGAATTGACTTGATGCATGGCTCTGCTCAGACAGGTTCATCCTGAGCACAGTACCTGCATGCTGAATATTAGCAGCACTGTGGATTAATCAGTGCAATGGTTATCTACACTGCCTTGCAGCACTGGGAGCTATATACAGTACATGTATAATAATAATAGTGTGTGACTGTGGGGGGACATTAGCCACTTCCAGACCAGCCTCGTTTTGGATTTTAGGTGTTTACATGTTTAAAACTGTTTTTTTTGCTAGAAAATGACTTAGAACCCCCAAACATTATATATTGTTTTTTTTCTAACATCCTAGAGAATAAAATGGCGGTCGTTGCAATACTTTTTTTCACACCGTATTTGCGCAGCGGTCTTACAAGCGCACTTTTTTTTGGAAAAAAGTCACTTTTTTGAATAAAAAAATAAGACAACCGTAAAATTAGCCCAATTTTTTTTTGGATTGTGAAAGATAATGTTACGCCGAGTAAATTGATACCCAACATGTCACACTTCAAAATTGCGGCCGCTCGTGGAATGGCGTCAAACTTTTTACCCTCAAAAATCTCCATAAGCGACATTTAAAAAATTCTACAGGTTGCATTTTTTGAGTTACAGAGGAGGTCTATGGCTAGAATTATTGCTCTCGCTCTACCGATCGCGGAGATACATCACATGTGTGGTTTGACTACCATTTTCATATGCGGGCGCTGCTCACGTATGCGTTCGCTTCTGTGCGCGAGCTCGTCGGGACGGGGTGTTTTAAAAAATTTTTTTTTGTTTTTTATTATTTATTTTACTTAATTGTATTATATTTTACACAGTTTTAAAAAAAAAAAAAAATTGATCACTTTTATTCCTATTACAAGGAATGTAAACATCCCTTGTAATAGAAAAAAGCATGACAGGTCCTCTTAAATATGAGATCTGGGGTCAAAAAGTCCTCAGATCTCATATTTGGACTTCAATGGGAAAAAAAAAAAAAAAAATGTAAAAAATGTCATTTAAAAAAATGACATTTGTAAATTTCCCTTTAAGACGTATGGGCGGAAGTGACGTTTTTGACGTCGCTTCCACCCTCCTATGGTATAGAGATGAGTGGCGGCCATCTTAGCCTCACTCATCTCTATACACAGGCAGGGAATGGACCCGATCGCCTCCGCCGCTGCCGACGGTTCCGGTAAGCGGCGGAAGGCACGGGAGAGCGGCGGGAGGGGGGGGGGGCACCTCTCCCGCTGCCGATAACGGTGATCTCGCGGCGAATCCGCCGTGATGACCACCATTATCGGAAAGGGGACCGCTCACTGTAAAGAGGGATACCTCGGTTGTGGCAGCAGCTGCTGCCGTTACCGAGATATCCCTCTTCAAAAAAATGACGTATATATACAGTGAGCGGTCGTGAAGTGGTTAGAGTGTAAATTTATGTTTAATAAAAAAATCATACAGACATACAGCTTATTAATAAAAACATATTTACATAAAAATAAACAAAAACAAGCGTGCTTACATCAGCAAGTAAAGAAAACGGTTTCCCGATAAGATAACAGAGAAAGAAACATATTTTAATGACGACAAAAAAGAGACTACAAACCCTGAACCTCAACTTAAACACAATCCAGGCTAAGAAACATTGAGATTTAATCGCCATCAGGATGCGATTCCAAAACCCCCCATTAACCCCTCCCCCCACATCATTCACCCCGCCTTCCACATCTTTCACCTTGCATTCTGCACCAGCCACTCTCATTCCCTTCCCACCTCCCCCCCGCCATCATCCAATCCATCCCTCGGTGTCCGCTGACCTCCAGCCGCACTTCTGCCACACAGAGGAGGAGGGGTTGGCACCACCATACACGCTGGTCCAGCACCCTCCACTGCCTTCACTACACTAGGAGAAACCATAGGTGCAGACAAAGACTTGACAACCACAATTTCTGACACTGACTGGGGAACCACAGATTGGGGGTACATTGACACCACAGACGTCCTCACAGACACAGATTCTGACGGGACATAGACACTAGGATCCCCTGGTACAACCTCTGCAAACCCAGACTCTTCTCTATCCAGATGGAAGAATTCCTCTACTATCTCTGGCTTATTGTGCAAAGCCTCAGGGCACTGGCTATAAGGGTGACTAACCTTATCACATAGGCTACATTTAATGATGTTACAGTCCCTCGCCATATGCCCCAGTTCCTGGCACAAAGAGCACTTCTGTTCTGGACATTTAGAGGAGAAATGTCCCTTGACTCCACATTTATAGCACAGCTTAGGTTGACCAGGGTAGAAGACAGTAATCCTATCTCTACCAATAAAGGCAGAGGAGGGCAAATGCTTGAACACATTCCCACACACACTCAACCTCATTGACACCGACCACCCAGCCATCCAGATTCCTCTATCATCCACAATCCTTTTTAGCGGGCACAAAGTTTCACCAAACCTCCTCAACCAGACCCATAAATCCTCAGGGGGTATATACTCATTCCTTGTGAGGATAGTCACATTTTTTTATCAAGGGCTGTCGTGAGATTACCTTAGGGACAGGTCCGGCTGGCCCCTATATACATGCTCAAACCGTTCCCAAAACAGATCCAGGGATTCTGGATGCACAAATGACAAATCATATTCAAAGAAACCAGCTGGACTGATAAGAGCACAAATATCCTCTGCCTTAAATCCCATGGCTAGGATCTTATCCACAACTACCCCCCTGGTAGGTAGAATACCTCCTCTTTCCCACCTGAGCTGTACCACATTCCTGCGTTTAATGGAAGGTGCGTTAGGTGAAAGTCGCACAACTGGCTCCCTTCCACTAGCAGCATGATTTTGTCCCAACACAGCCTTAGCATAACTCCTAACTTGGACAAATGACACATTAACTGGCTGCATAGGAATATTAGGAATATTAATTGGCTGCATAGGAACCTCTGAAATCTGGTTTGGTAAATTACCCACCACTTGATCCTCCCTCCTCCCCTCCAGCACAACAGTCCCGCTCACCATAGTCCCAGAAGTACCACAGTTACCAGCAGTCCCATTATCAAAAAAACACCAGCTGTTTCAGCGATCATATGGCCTTCCTGCCCTGTAGTTTCAATGTTGATGCAACATTCCTGCTCTGCACTGTTAGTGTCCATGTGGGACTCCTTGCAGCCAGCAGAAACTTCTCTGTCTGGATACACGCCATCTCGTCCTGGCCACTCAGTCGGTGCCACTCAAGGGAGATTCCATTTCTGTAATGGTCTGCAGCAATCCACCATTTTCCTCAACCTCCTCCTGAGACCTAGGCTGTTGGGGAGGGAGGCAGATACTGACTCAGACGTGACAGATAGTAAGACAGGGGTAAAACTGGGGCCACCATGTGAAGGCACTTCCTTCCATGCATACTGTGGCTATTGCTCTGGTATCCACCTTCTGACTGGTGCTAGCACAGGCACTTTCCTTCATCTGTTGGAATCTCTCCTCATTCTCACACTTTTCTCTGAACACCCTGCTGCTTTCCTTCAGAGAAGCGACCAGCTTCTCCTGGTTTTTCAATGCCTCTGTGACGGATCCTGTACTCAAGGGTGTCCGCCGTAAATGCTTCCTAAGTCCTGGAACATGAGTCCAATTGATCTGGTTATAGGAACCCCCAAGAATTAGACAGCACTAGTTCTTGAGGTACATCAGGAATGCTTTATTTGACATTTCACACACACATATATATATATCCAGATGACTAAAAGCTAACCTAATTAGCATGAGCTAATTATCTTAATCATTGCCCCAGACTAGTTGACTGAGAGAAGACTTTTCAGGGTCAGACTTTAAGGCTCCTAATTAATTTGAATGACTATTCAACAGACATTCCATAAACATTAACACAGGGCTAATTAGCACAACATTGTGTGGAATACTCATTGCAAGCCAGACCAGCCTCATCTACACAACAGACAGGTGGCTTGAGTTCATGACATTAGCATCTGACAGCTTGTGTCCCATTCAGTTTATTGCTAATGCCAAATGCATATACAGAGAGTGTGTCTTGGGGGGGGGCCCGTAATCAGTTGGCAGGAGGCTCGCATGTAGTCCTCTCAAAAAGCCTGTGTCCCAGCTAGGTGTGTCACAGCCTCCTCCAGAGAATTCAGTTTGGAGACTTCCCTCTTACTGTTTCCAGACATACTATGCAGAGATTTCTTCTTCCTGAGATCTTCATTCATGACAGCAAGTTTCTGTTCCTCCTTAGCAATGCAGCAACGTATATTCACCACTCTATCCTGGAAGACTGGTAAGGACTCCCCTTGCATAGGGACAGGCCCAGGAGCCATCGCAGCTTGAACACATGGAGTAGTCCCTAGTGCCTCTGGAGAACCTCAAACTTTGTTGAGTTGAGTTGCATCTTGATATATCGTGGTCATTTACCACGTAGGATTTCAATGTGCTTACAAACACATACACATTCACATACTAAGGCCAATTATTATTAAGACAGGATCTGTGGGAGGAAACTGGAGGAAACCACGCAGACACAGGGAGAACATGCAGACTCCAGGCAGATGGTGTCGTGGTCAGGATTTGAACCAGTGACCCTATAGCTGCTAGGTGAAAGTGGTAACCACTACACCACTGTGCTGCCATTCATCTTCCCCAACATGGTCCATGCTTGCCTGGGAAAAGCCTGCATGAAAGGCCCCAGGATTGCTGCTTCTCTCAGCTGAGATCACAGC